>UYYA01004210.1:0-90392 GCA_900624975.1 Angiostrongylus costaricensis | reverse complement strand
GACATACATCATTGCGCACATCGTGCAGAGGTCGGTGTGTTATCAGCTAGCACAAAGCGTAGTAATATTTCGAAACCGACCTTACCTAAACCTCGGTGTGACAAATCAATATGTATTCTTTCTTGATAAGCTTGCACGAGGTTGATAAATATATTTATTTTCGGCTAACGTTTCGACGTCTTCGTCTTCCTCAGAGCCGGTGATCCGAGTCGATGGTCCATGCTTGTTGTTCGCCTCGACGTTGCGTCTTCGCCTTCCTGTCGAGCCAGATCTTCCTCAGCGAGCCATCTTCTCGAATGAGGCATCCTCACTCAGTGATGCCCTTTTATACACGATGCTGATGGTGGATATATAATGACAATGTCCGGTGGTAACAACTTGTATTTCTTCCGGACATACATCATTGCGCACATCGTGCAGAGGTCGGTGTGTTATCAGCTAGCACAAAGCGTAGTAATATTTCGAAACCGACCTTCCCTAAACCTCGGTGTGACAAATCAATATGTATTCTTTCTTGATAAGCTTGCACGAGGTTGATAAATATATTTATTTTCGGCTAACGTTTCGACGTCTTCGTCTTCCTCAGAGCCGGTGATCCGAGTCGATGGTCCATGCTTGTTGTTCTTTGTGTTGCTTTGTGCTAGCTGATAACACACCGACCTCTGCACGATGTGCGCAATGATGTATGTCCGGAAGAAATACAAGTTGTTACCACTGGACATTGTCATTATATATCCACCATCAGCATCGCGTATAAAAGGGCATCACTGAGTGAGGATGCCTCATTCGAGAAGATGGCTCGCTGAGGAAGATCTGGCTCGACAGGAAGGCGAAGACGCAACGTCGAGGCGAACAACAAGCATGGACCATCGACTCGGATCACCGGCTCTGAGGAAGACGAAGACGTCGAAACGTTAGCCGAAAATAAATATATTTATCAACCTCGTGCAAGCTTATCAAGAAAGAATACATATTGATTTGTCACACCGAGGTTTAGGGAAGGTCGGTTTCGAAATATTTTTTGTTTTTCATAAATCCTACGCTACCAGAATTCAGTACGTAATTGAGTACAGAAGTCCACAGATTTTTAAGTTGCACTCGAATCGAAACAGTAATCCGACTGTTTTTGTGGATGACTGTTACAAGGTGAGGTAACAAATGAAGAGGAAAGCCCTGGAGATGGTACAAAACTGGAACACGGTACAAGTAAGTAAGTAAGCAAGTAACCAAGTTAGTTATTTCAGAAGTTGACAAGAAGAACGTTAATGAAAAGCTTTAAAAATTTATTGTTTATATGAAAAGAGCGATAACAGTTGGCAGTCAGAAGGAACTGAAAGACAGTTAATTAGCCCTATTAAGGAAAAGGTGCATTAAATTGATTAGGCCATCACTTTACAGCCAGGTGAGGCCGATAACAACAGAGATTAACCACAAGCGGTCTTCTGCAACGATGAGGTAGCGATACGGCCAGCGGCGGCTTATAAGGAACGCACTTATAGTCCGCTGGACCATCAACTATTCGCTCGACTTCTCTTATACTGCAGATAAGAGCCTCAGCACGGGATTCTAGTGCTAGAAAATCCCATAAATTTACTTCTATGAAATGAACTGAGCTTGCACATTGTATACTGCATATGACCAGAGCGTGATGATCTATCAAGCCCATCAGACATGATAACATGATTTGCAATGTGCCTGGTGTTTCAGTGGATTTTGACATTTCGGAACTCAGAAGAAGTTATTCTAATATACTGCCAATTCAATCAACTAAGCAGTTTCGTTATCTTAGAGTAAAATCCTAGACATCGAAATCCGTGAAAATTTCTTGTTATTGACTTGATTTCTTGAAATCGTTTAAGAAGTGCACCAGTGAGAAATTCTTAAAAGTTCAAATCATAATGCAAAAAATTGAAACAGGTAGATAGTACCTTAGACTGAAATTTATGCTATAGGTGATACTGATCATGTCAGTAGAGGTGGATAGTGGTGTAATGTGATGATGGGTCACTTATACGATTAATGTGGCAGGAGCAGGTTCATAGCACTCGATGCATGTACATACCTCTGCACGCCTCTCATCACGAGCCCGACGTCTGACGTGTTACCGATACCAGCATCTAAGAAAAGATTTTTTCCTCGTCTTTTATCGATGATCCATATATCATTCTTTCTATTATTTTTCACTATGCTATTACCATAAGGCAGTATTGGGGATAATATTGTTAGAAACCAGGTAGTTAGTTCAGTATTTTAACAGAGTTATTGATATAAAGTGAAAAATATGTGGCAGTGCTCTTAGTGGTTCTTAGCTAGCACAAATACGACGACAACATTACCATAGTAATTAATATCTTAGTATTTCAACAAACTGATTTTTTCCCGCTCAGAAACTCCCGGTGCGCTGGAATTTCGAACTGTAGAGCATTTATGATCATTAAAATAACCTCTTCTCATCGTTATCTCGACGATCCGTTAAGAAGTCGTTAAAAGAGATTTTAGTACAGAAATCCACGTCAATCAATAAGAAACAAGTTTTGAATCAATCAACATCATAGCGTAGATACGCAATGCTTTTCTCGAACTGTGTACGAAATTACTTACTCTGTTGCGTATTCCCTGACAAAAATTTTGATCCAAGCGTATTTAACGTAAGTAAGAAAGATTGAATTGCTAGTTATTCCATTGTATTGTACAAATCTATTGATATAAAGCTACTGCAGAATGTTTCGTTTGTTTAGTTCATGCGCTCGAGGTCGTGTCTGTCTAAGTCTTATAGAATTCAAATCAATACTGTCATAAATTCGTAACGTTTGAGAAAGTGGTACTAATAGCTTAACCTATCTTTCCCAAGACCGACTTTCTGTTAACCTCGGCACTGATTGATAATTCGATGTTTTTCTTCAACAAGCAGACACGAGGTTGTTATTATAGAATTTATTAGGATACAAGAGCTGACGTTTCGGCGGTTTCGCCCTCTTCAGAGCCGTTTATTTGTTGTAAGTATTTCAGTTAGTTGGTGGATAGCGGCCGCACAGAGTAATACGTGGGCGATAGCGAGTTACTCTGTGCGGCAACTATCCATGAACTAACTTAAATACTTACAACAAATAAACGGTAGGTGCTCAAATGAAGCTGTTTCTTATGCGAATACAAATTTATTTGTTAAGTTTTTACCTGCTGGGGTTATGAAAGTGTTTGGCTGGGTAGATCGCATCTCAATTTGACCTTTCCAGGCTCTGAAGAAGGCGAAACCGCTGAAACGTCAGCTATTGTATCCTAATAAATCCTATAATAACAACCTCGTGTCTGCTTACTGGAGAAAAACAACGAATTAATCTATCATTGACAACTGCCTGTGAAACGACAGCTTTCCATGATATTTCATACATGTTAATGTACATTCGTGCGAGAAGTATGTCTATCTTACCTCCTTTAAGCTTTGTCTCACTTATATGAATATTTAAAAGACCCCTGTCCTCCGAAGCACTGTGCAGACTAAAGTAGTGCAAGTAATTAAAATTTGATTGCTTTTATCATGATTGAGAAACATGCTCATGCTTTTCCTGGATTCCTAAGAGCAGTGATCCCTCTCCTAGCCAGGTCGCGATTATCACTTCTCCTTTAGTAGCTATGTTGTTGCCAGGATGGAAGTGATTTCCAGTAATGTTTTACTCTTAGCTGTATCTCCGGAGAGAAGTGTCCAACTCTCCTCAGTTGGAAACACAGTGTTTTCTGTTACTTTGAGTAATTAAAAAAACGACGAAGAACTGCTGTTGATCAACGTTCAGCTTGATGTGTTGTGTTTTCTGTTCTCGAAGGGATTCATATTTTATGAAATTCAATACTCTAAGAAAGCGGGATGGGTAACACAGCTGTAGTGATGCCGATGAATACGAGCATGATTCTAGAACGATCCCGTTACGGTCTCACCATGTCTTTCACACCACAGAAGTCAGGAATCTCGTATCAAACGCGTCTGGGAAAGTTCACTTTCTGGAACCTATTTGAGAGCGCTCTAGCCACCCAGCTATTTCACTACTCTAGTGGGAGTGGACTCGACCAGCATTCGTCAACGGTATTCGTGAAAGGGAAATCCTCCAGCAGAAGCCGAAGCCACGTGTAGAAGTTGGAAGACCATCATGGATGATGGACGCGAGGAAAAGAATGAAATCCGAGAAGTACTGGTGTGAAGTAGATGTGAAACACGGGTTTTCTAAAAGATTGCTTTAAGAATCCAAAGTTTAAAAAGCATTATTGAAATATTCCACAGAGTTCATGAAACAGTGTAGAAATCTAAGAAACTCTAAAGGTAACTTAGCCTCATCCAAAATGTTTTTTTTTATAGATGTTTGCTATTTCACCCAGTTTTCTTTACCTAAGTCACTAATTCTTAAGGAAAATTACGTGAAATATTTGGCATGCTTTGGTGCGTTCCATGTGAGATACGTCGCACCGACGTTAATCGTCATTCGAACGCTCATCCTCTTTATTCTTCTCATATGCATGATGATAACAACATCGAATGACCTTCTGAGAATATGTGAGTTGTATTTCATATTGAAAGAGACACGTTTTGTAGTTTTGTACTTTTAAGGTTTCGGTTTGAAATCTGCTTCAGATTTCTCTCATTTCTCCTCAGAAACATTGTTCGTTTTGAAAGATTTCCAGTTAGTGAAATCAATATGGAAAATTTAAGTTAGGAAAGTATTGAAAAATGCTCGACTGGTATGTGTTTCTTTCGAATTTCAAGTACCATAAAAGATGTTTCGAGAGTTTGAGACAACCTGTGCGTAGTTCTCCTTGCAGCGAACGTTAATAAACTGCCACCATTTTTATCAATACAAGTTCTATTATTGTTATTATTATCATCTGAGTGTTTGTCTTTATAGACAACCAACATTGTTTTTACATTATTAGTGAAATGTGGGGCAGAGTGATAGACTGTCACTCGTCCATAGCACTTTAGATTTGTTCCATTACGCCAAGTCACCAACGAGCAAACTGTCGATAGCTTTTGCATAGGCTTTTCGTTAAAAAAAAATAATGCACAAAGCTTCTTGATGATGAAACAGTTAGCGCTGATCTGCCTTTTTATATGCATCATGCATTTGATTACATTCGTAGCATCGCAGTGATGACTGAATGCACGATCAATAAAATAACTTGTGGGAGGCCAAGAGAATCTATTAAGTCAGTGTTTTTTGGCCTTCTACGCAAGTTCGTATAAAACTTCCTGATCCCAAGGAGGGATGGAGAGCCTCATTAAACAAGTATGCGGAGCCAAGCCATATTTCCCACAGAGTAGCTCAAACAAATGTGCCATTGCGCTTTGGAAGAACTACTTATGAACAGAACATTTAGGTGCTTGTTCACTACATCAAAATTTGTCGGACCACGTGCCACTTTATTTCGTTCGCTTTCATCACCATGTTCATTGGCAATGCTTCAGAAAGTGCTAAAAGTCTCAAATCCATTTTTGATGAAGACCATTAGTTTTCCAAACAATTTTCGGAATCTTGTAGCAGCTCAGAAAAAACTGACAACGGTTTTCGATATTGATGAATAGGCAATACCATCAAAAGACTAGGTAATTAATATTTAATCGAAGGATCTTTCAACTGTGATGTTCTTTAATATTTTGCGAATGGTGGTGGCATCAAAACTTTTATCATGCGCCTGCTTTTCTTTCTATGAAGATAATGATGATGATCTTAGCAGCTATCACAAGAATTTTTCTTTTCTTCCGCTTAAGAAGATGACCAAGATCATCTACAAATATCTTACGGCAACAAGTTCCTATGTGGAAGTTAGCCAATGTGCGGAATGGATCATCTCTTTATGCGAAATCGATGACTTCTCAATGCAAGGTAGCCGGCGAAAATCTTGAAAAGACGTTTGTACTATCGAAACGTAGGTAGCCACCCATCATGGCGTCATATAACCGTTACCTACAACTTATCGGCGTTTTGGTGTTGACATTGTCATAAATCTTAACCCTTTTATTTACTGCCTTTTTCTTTTTAATGGCAGGGTATGTTGCGAAATATAAGTTATATTGTCATAATTGCTCACATTTGTGCCGTCATGTCGTTCAGTAGGTGACTGAAATATCGCGTGAATGTAGACATCTTCGGAAGCCTATCTACCACTTTTTCTTTCCTTAGCAGCGTAAGCAACAGCATGGAAACTAACTACAATGATACTGAGATATTTACAAAACTCGGAATCGCAGGTGTGTGCGCTGGCGATCGAACCCGTTACTACCCTTTCCGGAGACTAACGTGTTCTCCTCCACACTATGCGAGTCTTTCGTTCCGCCTTTCTCTCAGCCGTGTTATTGACCTACAGGTGCTATCAGCATGCCCCGTCAGCGGAATTGATCTGAGGAGCACAAATTGGCATTCACCCCAGTTAAGTTGAAGCTTCGTCTGTAGAGATAATATGGAAAATATTTCACATTGGTAGTCGGCTTCAACTCAAGGCCATCGCACGTATAGGCCCATTCAGCTCATACGCGTAATGCACCTGTTCAACACCAAAGGCCGTCATGGAATTCCAGAGAGAGTTTGTGGAACCCCCGTTCATTAACATTCATAAAGGAGGACAAAATGTGGATGATGAATGCGACAAAACAAATTGAATGAAAGAAGGCTGGGATCAACGCAATATGTGATAGCTGTCGTGTCTCTGTTAAAGTAATAAGGCCGCAGGTTATTTTTTCAATTGCATGGTATACACACACATGAAAGCCATCGATCTGTGCAACTGGAAACCTGTCGACTACACTGTGACCGTAAAAGCGTAAAATTGGCGTTTGGCGTTGATAAGTCCCTAGTGAACAGGCTTGCATTCGGCTTCATTAAGCATCACGATGATGCATATCTAGCCTTTACAATAACTCGTAGTGTCTCATCGATGTACAAGGTCATGATGGCTACCTCTATTGACAAGTCGGGCACCACTTTGGGAACCTTGAGGGGAGGAAGGGTTGGCGAGCCTGGAGTGCGAAACCGAGCGAAGGACCATGTTTGTATTGCTTGGCCGTTCTTCCCTCGCGCTATACGTCCTTCTAAGACGGTATTGATGCATTCGCCAATGTGAAATGTGCCGAATTCCCTCGAATGTTTCCAGTCTGTTAGAGTGGTTCCTTAAAGTTTAAGCAACACTCGAACTATACCAGGTCAGAGCACCAAGATTCTCTAGTAGCATTTATGGCTACTTTCTGGTGAAGAAGAATCCAATACCTTAGACTGCTTATGATTCACTACATTTACAAGAGCGTAGAGCGCCTTTTTTCCCGAAGAGCTTCAAACATAATGGAATTGGACGGTTTGCAAAAAACAAAGATGGGCAATGTTCATGAAGAATGGAAATTTTAGCAAAAAAAACAAACACTACATACAAGAGGTGGGGTTCTCATCAATTCCACTTATCATTCCAATATACTAAAGCACATCAATATGGATAAACGAACCGTCAGCGGAGTTCCTTATAGGGTTCGACCTTTCAAAACGTGCTCAGATAATCGAGAAATGCAGAATTGTGAAGTGCATGTGGAAAAGAAATTTTGTTGAGAACAACAATGCACCGGAAAAGGAAGTTTAAAAAACACATAGGACAAGCGCATGGGAAGCATTCAAACCGCGCCGAAATGCGATAGAATCATCGACCACAAAAAATGGCTAAGGAATAAAACTTTTGAGATGTTAATCTACAACAGAGCTAATAATTCACTTTTTAGGCGGTTTGTTCTGCTTCTGTGCGGCCATGGCAAGTAATGTTTCTCTACTTGCCGGAATGTACTACAAAAGGTACGTAAAGCATTCACACGGTAAGCCCCATGTCGTTTTCGTGCGGTATGTCGAAAATATTCAGCATTTACTTAGCGTTCCAATCGGATAATTAGTTAATTGTTAGAAATATGAATATGAAAATAGTTAGTACATTTGAAAGCGCTCAATAGAGTGTGCAAAGAATGCTTATCGATCGGCGTTTAAGGCCGCTAATTTACCGAGAGGTCAAAACCGTTTAGCCGGTAATTATTTAATTTGTTAACACTACTTAAATACAGGGTAGTGTCTATTTATTTATTAAGTTATTTGTCTTGTAGGTGCACTTTCTTACTACCGTATTTCTTCATAGCGATGTTATTTATTATTTCGTTGGTTCTTCATCTGTTTATTAGTATACTAAATACAGCGAACACAAAAGATACACTTCAGCCTGGAACCCTGCTTAAAAATTTGACAGTGGTGAGTGAAAGGATGAAGGGCGAAAGAATTATTGGTTTCCCATCTTCCTTATTGGACTGAATTTCTTTGAAAGTGAAGCTGTTAGTAGTAGAGATTTTAGATCTTAACTCCATACCAGAGAAACATTGTGTTGATATCGATCACTGGTTTCTGTTTAGTTTGGAATTCTCTGTTTCGAAGGCTATACAATATTGAGTGTTTGGCGTGTTTTTGTCTACATTTGTGATGCGCGAATGGATCATGATGTGAAAAGGTTAGAAAAGTAAGCGAAAACTAATATCTGATTTACCGAACTCTTTTAATAATTGAATTACTTTCTTTTTTACTATTTTAGCATGTTTAGAGCAAAAATTGCCGCAAAACGACTTCAGCGGCTTGGTCGACGAACAGAAGGTGAACTCATAGCAGTTATAATTGGTGGAGACTCCGAAGGATAACATGATGATCCCCGGACAGCCTGAAGGCAAATCGTTCAGAATCGATGTCTGGACAAAACCCGCAATTCGCTAAATGGTCTATAGATCCTTTTAGGAAAACAAGTCTTTCCAGATATTGCTTTTTCTCTCGATTTTAACCGGTTTCTTTTTACCCTTTTGTTGTACTGTTGATTTTTTTAACACAAATATCCAGAAATCTTAGGAGCGCAAAATTCTGCCACTTTACTGTGATTCGACAAACAAAGACCATCTGAAACTTTCCTCACAAACATATTTTACTGTTGATACTGTAAAGCTGGATGTTGTGAAGTTGCCGACTTATGAAAAATAGACGAGCAGAATCATGACAATAAAATAAGATAAAAAAAGCCAAGTAGCAAAAAATTTATAATACTGAAGAGCCACTGCATTGGCATTTTTATTAATCGCATTTCATGTGGTGATAAAAATGGAAGGCTCTCTCTCGAACTACCATCAATCACATGTCTTGTGGCAGCGGTCGATGCACCTAACATTCTAGTGGTCAACAGGCCACCCTTTTTAGTAGTTCCATGGTGGAATAATGGGAGAATATCAAACAGATAGTGTGGTGACTAATTAGTTGATCATTCGTTATTGTGTGCATGTTCTGCTCTCGAAAATGCAGCGTCGTGATATCCACTATTTGAATGTCTTGTATTTATGGAGGTATTCACCACTTAACGATTGGGAAGCTGTAGGTGAAAGTCGATAAGTAAAAATTTTAGTTTTAAAGTACTACTGTTAATCTGAAAGTTGCTGTTGCTAGATGATTCCACAACGCTGGATTATGAGTGAGAATGCCAGACGTCGGCTTATTCCTTTGAATGAAGTTACTCACGTTGCTAAGCGGTTTGTTTGAACCTGCTCGCTTTTTCAACGCTCTTCTTGTTTATTGTTGTCTGCGTTGTGCATTTTCCAAATGTTCGTAATTAAACTTTTATTTGTATCAGACGAAAACAGAACGCGATCAGTGAATGTTTACGTCGTGCATACGAGATAGAAGCAATCCACAGTTGCAGTAAGGGGAGAACAAGTCAAGATAAGTTATCTAAATAAGTAGGAAAGACATTCAATGTGATTGAGAAATTCCCCAAAAACACTCGTTTTCGCGGTCATGTCAACAGGAAGTTGTTGATGGTGACTTTAGCAGTGATAGCAGTATTAGTGTCATCCAGCTCCAACTTCCCATTGAGTGAGAAACCTATGTAAGCTTCTTACAACTCCACTCTCCGACGTTTCGTTTGCGCATAATCATGATTAATCGTATTGCCTCGACATAGTCGTTTGCCTTTGTTAGTTACCTTCGTAATACTTGAATGTCTTATCATCACGAATCTTTTACGCCCAGGCAAAATTTTCGATTTGCAGGTTTCCATTTTGCTGATTATTTGATGGCTTGGCAAAATATTCTTGGCAAAAACTATCATTGTTTTCTTTTCTATTATTTACATTACTTATATGACTTTAGTTGGCGTATTATGTGGGTCCCAGGAATTCTTTAATTCGTCGCGTCCTTTTATGTACCTCTTTCATTCTTAATAAGCTGCTTGAATTTGGACGCAGGTCAGCTGATAGTTGACCACTTTCTCTCCTTCATCATTGCTGTTCAATGCGATTCAAGCAGTTCTTTCCTGGATTACTAAAACAACTCTGCTAAAGCCGCTCTGGTTTTCAATAGTGGTAGTCAATAATTTTTCTGTAGATTGGAGGGAGCTTTGGAAGGCTTGACTGGCACCGAGCTGTGTCAAAACACTAATTGTGTGCATATTGCAAAACGCTTGAATCCTTATTATTGTTGTCGCATCATTGTTAATGTCGAGTGAATCCTATCACCCGGCGCCGCCAATTGTTATCTTACTGTATGAATGTCACGTGTTCTTAGATCTCCACCGATGTAATGCTGCTATGTGTTCGTTTTTTTAAGCAGGATCTCCCATATTGAGGAGTTCAACATGATGCTTGAAGCTACCTTTTCAGCGAGGGTAATAGGAAAATAAAAGAGTTCATTCTAAGCGTGTTTGGTGATGGGCAGCTATTTGTCTGAAAGTGAAACCATACTCATGCCAGGCTAAATCTGCTTTTTACTGAAGTTCTACTAAATGCGGCTTATTTTCTGGTCTTTTGTGCTGCATATAGTTATTGAGCTTTACAGGCAAAAATTGCCGTTAAAGCAACGCATGAAAGAATTTTGTGTTGTAATCCTTCGCTAATTTCGAGTGTTTCTCGCTGTTCATGGCGCTTCAAATTGAAATGCTGATTAGGAAGGAAAAGATAGCAGTGCCAATCATTGGTAATGAGTACTACTAGTTCCCTAAAAGATTAATCGTACGCTGTTCAAATGCGCATCATTACTTTCGTTCCTTGTAAGACCACACTAAAAAACTGGTCAAAGATGTAGAATAATATAACAAATCGGACTCGAAAGTAAATGTATATCTGCATAAGCACTCAGCTTTTCTTCTACAGAAACGGCGTTCAGATCACCTCCGAATTTGCTAGCGTGCGAAATGAATCTAACATCTTACCCGCTTTCGGGTTCTTGAAATCTGGTGACACATGAGCGATAACATTCTACTTCACTTTCCTTGAACCTCGGTGTGACTAATCAATATGTATTCTTTCTTGATAAGCTTACGCGAAGTTGATAAATATATTTATTTTCGGCTAACGTTTCGACGTCTTCGTCTTCCTCAGAGGCGATGATCCGAGTCGATAGTACACGCTTGTTATTCGTCTCGACGTGGCAGCTTCGCTTTTGTGTCGAGTCAGGTCTTCCTCAGCGAGCCATCTCCCCGAATGAGGCATCTTCACTCGGTGCTGCTCTTTTATGCAGGTTGCTGATGGTCGATAGCTGTGATTGCCCTGTGATAGTGTGACAGTAACTTGTTTTTCCCGGACAATCAAACCTGCAGAAGCCGGTGTTATTATCAAATAGCACAAAGCGTAGTAATAACAGCTTAGACCATCGACTCGGATCATCGGCTCTGAGCAAGACGAAGGCGTCGAAACGTTAGCCGAAAATAAATATATTGACCAACCTCGTGTAAGCTTATCAAGAAAGAATACATATTCTACTTCACTTTTCATTTTCTCTCCACTTTTTCCTTAGACGACTTCGTTCCTAAGTCTGGTCTATTTTCAGAATTTTTAGTTCTTACAAAGTTTTTTAGATCATAAAAGGTAAATTGGAAGAGCAGTTTTACCTCTATTGAAACGTAAAAGATAAAGGTAATGTAAATTTTATGCGTTTATACGTTAAACAGTGCCGTATGAACAATGGATGCTACTCATTCGGAAGTTTCTTCTTCCTCCGGACAATTCCGTTGTGCTTCTTCATGAAAACCTGCAACGCTATTTTATTTATGTTTATTCGTACGTTTGATTTTGTACATACATGGCAGTGGATTGCATCTCCTTTTGTTGCAATTAAGTGTATGGTTGCTTTCGATGAATCTTGCGCTATTGAATTAACTTTTCTAAGGCTTCTTTGGAGATTTTGAACAGAACATGGAAAAAAATGGAAAAGAAAGAAATCACTTTTTAAGGATATGACTTCTTCCTACAACATAAATGGTTAAGTGGTTTTCACATGTCCGTATATCTCATATTATTATTACATTATGATCGCATATGGGTGACTGCTGATGGCAGCGTTAGGTAGAAAGCTAGTTGAGAGAAATGCAAAGCAAGGGCCATCGTGGTGCTGTGTGTAATATTCGAGCTCGCGGAAAGGGTAACCGTGCTTCCAACCGGCCCGGGACCTAAGTTTTGCGAACGCTGCATATTTCATATTATTATTTGTATCATATTACTTACCTGAATACTTGGACGGCCCGTTCTCATTGGTTGTACGGGCCCCAGCATAATTTTCACTTTTTCGGAGTTTTGTTAATTTAGCCACTGTGGATTCTTGGAGTCTCGAAGTTAGACAGATCAAGGTCTGCCCCAAGTCGTCACTACCGCAGGCAGTCGTCGCTCTTGTGCATCACAGGAAGGTTTGCTCCTATGCGACTTTGATACCAGGACGGTGGTGGATTCTGGCAATGGTTTACTCTTATCTAGGCTTCCTGATGGAAGCTGCGGACTCCTTGTCAGCTTAGGAGACCCTGCCAGGGGATGAATCGCCACGCCGTACATCGCAGCACGACATCCAGGAACACCTCCCAACCACGATGAGGCGGTAAACTGTTGGGAGGTTACATACATACATATATATATATATATATATATATATATATACGTATATATCATATTTATTATATTCACATTAATATTATTATTTCACACTATTGTGTTAATATTCCATATTATTATTCACATTTCATGTATTTCATATGTATATTCATGTATATATTCATGTATATATTGTATATATATATATATATCCATTTATCGTTTCTCTTAATTCATAAAGTAGAGCCGGTCATTTCTTCTCCTTATTTAGAATGGAGCCGTAGATTGGAACTTAATGCTGTTACTATTATTCATAGAAAGTTGATTTTACGAATTATTACAAGGAGATCCCGAGCCTGTTTGGTGACTTTTCAATGAAAACGAACGGCCTAAACAAAAGGCGACGAACGCCAAAAGCTTTTCTCACAGAAGATTCGTAAATTGACCAACAAAAAATTAAAAATGGCGAAAACATCTCTGAATGCCATTTTCTTTTGCACCATGCCTTTTCACAAAAATTCTGGCTTCAAGAAGTTGAATGCCGCGATGGACCATAGAATCTCCGAATAGTTCATGAGGAATCTATTAGCTTCCTACCAGAAGGTGCGTTCTTGCACATCGAAGTAGTACAGTCTTTGCGTGCATTAACTGATCAAAACTTCATAGAACAATTTTTTGCTCTCAGAGAGAATGTTGGGTTCTTTGTCACGAAATAGGACGGAAAGGTCTAAACGATGTGGTCAATGATACTTAAGAAAAGCCCAATCTTCGTGAGTCCATAACACCTGTAAATTGTCGTCACGATTTTCCGTAGCACTACTATAGCTTAAAGTGTTTCGGAAATGCGCAGAAACACTCATATCACTTATCTCGAAGACTGGAGTGCGACGCCAGTAATTCTCATTTTTGAAAGAGAACTAACTGAAAACCAGGTGAATATAGAACAGCAGCAATTTTTCCACTGCGAAGGTCTTTTCTGCACCTCAGAGAAGTAGAAGTGGAACTCAATAGAAAGATAAGTCGACGCTATTTCCAAAAGAGGTCTACCATTTGTGTGACGTTATTGACGAAGTTCCAGTAACTAGGCAGAAAGGTGCGCGGAACCATGCCATGGTTCACGGTTTACATCAAATAGCATAGGATCTAAGCAAGAGTTGCATTAGTGAATAGCTTGAACAAGTTTGAAGAGTAGTATATCGAATAGATTTGCCGATGGAAAAGTTCTACTTCGAGAAACACAGTTGTTTCGATAGGAGAACAATAGGACAATGTGAGACACAAATAGTTGCGTTCCTTTACGACTAGCACCAGCTAGTGGATAGGAAAGTGGTTTTCCCGGTACTGCAATCTTCTTCGAAAGCACGTGCTTGTTGTGTTGGGAGGTGTGTTGCAAAGCTCTGTTAGAATTTGTACTCTACATCTACAATGTTGCTTACAGAGAGCGGTTACGTCTGAACATATAGTTTCTTAATATTTGTGGAATTATTGTTAATGTTTGTTAACGATTGTTATAATAATTTTTGTGAAGCTGGCTTTGTAGTGAAATCCTTCCTTATCATAGTACGATATTGTTTTCGTTGGAAACTTCATTTTGTTCATTTCCTCAGGCATGATCATTATATAAAAACTGTAACGAATAAAATGATGGGTGGAACGATAGAACCGTATGATGTGGTGGTATTAGCCTCCGGAAAGGGTCATAACGAGTTCGATCCGCACTCTAAACACCAGTGGTCCGGAGTTTTGCAATTATCTCAGCATCACTGTGGCTGTATTTCACATAATACTATGTGAAAAAATTAGAGTAGGCAGTAAATAAAAGTTTAACATTGTAAAGTGATTGTGTTCGGCTTTGATCGTGGATATGCATTCGACTTCCCTAAACATCGTAGAGTTGATCCAGTGTATATTTAGCATATATAATGGCTTTTGATATCCTGCCGATGTGTCCCATCAGTGCCGGAAAACGAAAACATTGCTCAGAAAAAGGCAAATTGAGAACCTTGGTTGGTTTGGTGGGTATCACGTGATCTCGTAGCAAGGGTAATCAGGTGTTCAAATCCCAATTCTGGTACCAATTTGCCGACCAATAAAGGGACGGGGAGCCTTTGTTTGACCAAAGCGCGGCCGAGCCAAAGACGATGGTCGCATTTTGAGCACCTCTATCCACAGCACTACACATCCCCTAACCTAAATCACTGACAATCTAATTTGTTCAGGAAAAATACCTACCATGTTTCATTTCTCTAATTATAGCCACCATAAATTTCTTCCACGCATAGACACCTGTATGAGGGACGATGACCGTTTCATCACTGTTTTGCGCATTCTGTAAACAAGGATATTAAATCATCAAGTGACTACTCGTAGGAAAGAGATACTCTTTTACGAAAAACTTCGTTCACAACGGTGACGAAGGAAGAAAAACGAAAGCGAATATTTAAGAATTTCAGAAACTCTTAACGCATTTCTATTTAGATGGGTAATTTTTTAGTAGAAAAAAATTAACCTCATTGGTTATGATATGAGTTGTGACCCCATTCTCAGTCATCGCAACCGAACAATCTCTTTTAATGAGATCCTTGGTGATCTGTTTGACAGCCACATTCTTAAATGCCAACCAATCATTGGCTTCGAAATTCACGCCTCTGAAAAGTGTTCGTAGCAAATTCAAGGACCGACTTCCTTTCAACCTCGACATTGATCAAAATTCAAGGTTTTTCAGATCAAGATTTATTCAGTACCACACTGCCTGACGCTTCGGCGACTTCATCGCCTTTATCAGAGCCTGGAAGCGTCAAATTGACACACTTTTATAACCTCAGCAGATGAAATTTGATAAATAAATTTTCATTCGCACTATAAACAACTATTCCTAAACACCCAACCTTTTGTTACCTATAAATTCTCCAGTTGCATCCGAAGTGTTTAAAGAAGTCATAAAAAGCAATGGGCCTTAGCCACTTTCTGAAGCATGTACCATGTATTCGACATATAGAGAATCAAAGAGTGATCGAAAACATATTTAGGCTGTACAGCGAGTTGTAATGGATCTTTGTGTATTAAATCGGTATTTTTATCTTTTCCAACAACTCTCGTAGGAAGTTCGCTAACCCCGAAGGGATGGGAAGCTTAATTTGTCCAATTTGATTATGGAAGCATCGTCTATGCGTGTGTCGCAAGGCATTCCTAATCACTGCGCTACACACTGACGTTAACGTAGTTGTGAGAAATGCTGTGTAAAAACTTGTCAAATCAACTTATTGAACTCATAGCTAGCGATTATCAAGCATATTGTTATTGTTAGCACAGCTGTTAACACTTTTAGTTAGGTCTCACATAAAAAAGACGTTAAGAACACATCCCGTCGAACAAATTGCTAAGAAAGCTTGTCAGTGAACACTAAAGTGCGCTTCCAGCAAAATATCAGGTCATTAACCTGTTTTTAAAAAGTACTCAACCGTTCTCTCCTAACGGTTTACCGCCTCATCGTCGCTGGACGTGTTCTTGGGTGTCGGACTGCGATGTACAGCGGAAAGATTCATACCAACGACAAGGTCTCTCAAGCTGAGAAGGAGTCCTACATTTCTATCAGGAAACCTTCCTAAAAGTAAACAAATACTAGAATCGACACCATCCTTGTATCAAACCAGTCGCATAATAGCAAATCTTCCGCTGATTCACACGGGCGGCGACCTGGGGCAGAGTTTGGCCAGGCTGACCTTGGAACACCAGAGCGCGAAAGGATAAACCAGCAAAACTCCGAAAAATGGAGATTATACTGGTGCCCGCACAATCAGTGAGGACAGGCCGTCCAAGTACCCAAGTATTCAACAGTTCACTGAAAGGACATTGTTGTAACTGTATAGTTTTCATTTTGTAATAAGGTGGTTTTTTCGTCCTCACCCGTTTTCATTTGCTGTTTTCTTTTTTCATATTTAACAATAATCGTTACTTAGTCAACGAATCTCGTTTACCAAGGGATTAAGTCGATTAATAGCGAGACCAAACAGTGTGTTCTGAGATGTTAGCATGGTGTTTGAATACCTTCGACGAAAAGCGAAAATGCGTTTTGAAAATCAGGTGGAAAGAAGGTATAGGTTATCTGCATCTGCTGCTTCGCGTGCTCATAAGGCGAACTGTGGAACTTCCCTTAACCCATCAGTCGTAATTATTGGGAACTGTATGAAAGGTAGTTCAGGCTTGCATCTAACAAGCAAGCCTAAAATCTATTTCAGAAAAAACATGCAGAAATAATAAAAGAATAAAGCTTTCGATGCCTATCAATCCGTTCGACGAGCTGTGTATTCTTATATACGAACCATGCCTCATTGACCATTGTTAGAGGTCATTAAATGTATATCCCGCCTATACAATGAGTTGCGGTAGCCTGCCGATGTATCCAGGCAGTTATGCATGCAAGGAACTCAGCTCTTCTACCAATTTGCTGATTCCGGAGGATTGAAGGCCTTCATGTGCTCTGGAACCGTGATCGAACCAGCGACAACGTTTGTATTGCAGGAAACCTTTAACCTCTGCTCTACACTCGTTCGTCGTCCCGTGACCTATTGCTTAAAGCTAACACAAAAATAGACAATATTAAACAAGGTCGTTGATATCTTTGAAGTTGAGTTGCTTTGGAATTTGGCTTGTTTTCAAGCATTGAATTAGGCACGATGCTCTTTTTCTGAATTATGTTGCTTCCTATAGATCCTCTTCTGATGGACTCGAAATCCAGATGAAACATAGTATTTCGGCTTGCACAGGCCCATCTACACGACATTTCTTTATTTCTGTGATATTTCGCGTTCTAGAAACTAACGATCCTTTATGGAAACTTCGAAACTCTACTAACAGCGCTTGTAAAGGATTCCAAAAATGATTTCTTTCCGCAAAACAACTTGATGCAGGAACTGACATTCCGATTTTAATCCAGTGTAACTTATTGATATAATTACCACTATTATTGGTTGTTAAAAAATTATCAAACTATTAATTAATCAATTAGCAATTTGTTAATTGTTGTTGATCACCTATAGAAGTGTATCTGGCCGATTCGATGCGCCATTGACAAAACATTAGCGATCGGGCAAAAGCCGAGCGTCGAAATGGCGGTGTCAAAGAAATTTTGTATACGGCAAGCCTGAATAGTAATAAACTTTACACAAGCACTGAAAGCGAAATTTTAAAAAAAAAAGCCGCTTTGCGGGAATGACTTAGCCTCAGGTATACTAGCTTGTTGAGAGCAATTCGTTTTTCAAAAAGTGAAAATAGAAAGGACTAAAAGAGCACTTAGTAGTTCGACATGAAATACCGAACTACCATCGCAACTAATGCCATTGCGGATGTTCTTTTACGGCAACAAAGTGCTAAGCAAATTGAAATAAGTATTATTCTCTTCAAATGCTTGAAAAACTAGATGTTCAATTTCTTTGAGAAATTTCACCCATAATGCCACGTGGGTGCCTGATATGCACGGACGCTCCGATGGGAATCAGTTGGCTGGATCCGCCTAAAAACCAATGCGCCTTATGTCTTTTAGTTCATTAGCAGCAACCAGCCGTCAGGCAAACTGGATCTCAACCGACACGATCGAAATTTGACGCTCTCGCTGTTCTGTTTCCCAAAGGAAATGGCCTTCTGCGATTTTCTGTGATCGACCGTGCCCAAGGCAGCGGAAACCGGCTGTGAATTGTACGAAAGCGCTTAGGTTCGTCTTAAAGTGATGTTTTGGAAGTATTGGGCTGCGCTATCGCACCCATCTATTGTGCAGCCAAGTGGTGGAATCTTCAAAGTATCACCTGCCCTGTTTTGTGGATCAGCGCGTGAACGATAATTAATAAGGCTCCTATGACCACCTCTAAATTCTACAGATTACCTTCTTTAAGACACAAATACTGTTTTTCTAAACGAAGGCGATACAGGATTTACCAAAAATTAGAAAATTGTCATTGATAGTAACGTTGAATACATCGCTGAGTAAACTTGCGTTTTTTATTAGGTAGCCTTTACTACTTACGAAGAATCATTTGGTTTTCAGCCCAAATTTCACTTGAGGAGTAAATCACTGCATAGCAAAGACTTCCTTTTTCTGGCCTTCTAGAAGCTGTTGTGAAAGGTTTCGTGCATCAACACTAGTTACAGTTTATAAATATATAGTTGCAAAAGTAACCGGGAAGCTCGGCACACTTTTACTACCACTCAGGGCTTTGGATGAAAATGTCGAACTCCTCGCCTTCGAAAACTCAGCTAGATAGCTGACTTTCATTGAATGTTGCAGTTCGAAGTAAAAGGAATGTGTTCGAGATATTGGCACCATAAAAATCAGGAACCTTAGGTGAAATATTTTGCAGAATCAGCGGTATCAAGCTGCTATAACTTCTTTTTACTAAAAAAAAAATTTAAAATGCAACTACTTGCCTGAACTTGGAACATTTTGTGATTTTTTAGGTCAACCAATTCAGTGTTGTCGGGTGCAAAGCCAAAATAGACACGAAATTGCGGTTTTTGTTCGACAAGCGATCGCAGAATCTCCTGACAGACATCACGTTTTCTCGCTCTGAAAACTTACGAGCCTCAAGTTTTAAAATCTTTCTAAGGCAGTCTTTTAAAAAACAGATATATGCAGCGATGAGGCACTCAATCCAGCGAAAATATTGGGATCTGTGAGGCATTGGAATATGGAACTTCCTCATTGGAAGTCACGTAAAAAGCGGTGGGTTTCTCGAGAAGCTGTTGATCATGTAATTACCGTAGAGTTTTTTGTCTTTTTGTAAGTGGTATTGAAGCGTTTGGCCTAGTAGATTGTATATCAGTATACCCTTCCAGGCTCCGAAGAAGGCGATACTGCCGAAACGTCAGCTACTGTTGTATTGTATTGTGTTTTTCTATGGAAGTAAATGTATGCTGTTTAAAAACCTCGCGATTGCTGAACAAGAAAACAACGCATTCATATTCCAATGCCGAGGTTAATAGAAAGTCGATCCTGGGAACTACTACGTGTTCAGTTGCCAATTGTTGAAAAAACCAACACTTTCAAGAACAGAAGTGTTTGAGTGACTTGAGACCGTAATCGATTTAGCAACGATCCAAGCCAGAGTGGGTTTCAATATGTTTCACTAGGTGACCAAGAAGTGGTTTGTAGTCGTTGCAACCGCACCAGCAAGCACTGTAGTGAGTGATGGGTCACCGTTTTAAATACTTTGGTTGTGAAATAATAGGCAGAGTGTCAGGCAAACAGTGCAGAGACTAATTGGTTGATTATCGTTTCTTTGTGTATACGCGATACTCGAAGGTGGATATGTGTCGTGTTTTCAACCATTTGAAAGCTCTCTAATGTGGGGTATCTACCTTTAAACCATTGAAAGATTATGAGTAAAAATCCAGAAATAGAAGTGGTAGTTTCATGGTACCACAATCAATCCAAAAACTGGTTTTATCAGATGAGCCCATGACGTTGGATTCTGTATGAGAATACCGGAGGCAAATTTGCTTCATCAAATGAAGTGACAAACGACCATGACCTGGCTGCTTATATTTCCTTTTTTGCTGTACTTGATTGTGATGTATCTGCTCTTTGTATACCAGACGGATCTTGTTGACGTTGTTTTCACAACATACATCTCAAAACTGGAGTAGAACCGTTACTGCGCTATGAAAAACAACATGCAGTGACGAATAACTGCTGGGATATATCATTGAGTACGCTGGAATAAGATGAGTGTTTGAGAAATAATCAAGTTGTAATGGCAAGCCTGACTACTAGACAAGGCAAAATAACAAGGCTAATAACAGGCTAACAAGGCTAACAAGGCACACAAAATAACGATAACATAACAACAAGGCTATAAGCTAAGTTTTCTAGAATTGTGTACGGTGTCATGACTTCACCATGGAAGGAGAATGGAAAAGCCGAGTGATAAGCACGCGAATTTGTTGGCTTCATCAGCCAGCACTAGTGCTTTCATACTGTTCGCCGTAGTGGCAACTGTTACGTTGTTGTCGACCCCTTGGAAACGTTGTTTCATTGTTAGCATTGAAACAGTAATTGTAGTTCGATCAACTTCTAATACGAGTGGCATTGATGGGTGCAAGCATTGTTTCCATATATTCAATGTTGATGCATATCTACGTTACCATATCTTGGTTCACATTTGGTGACCTAATCTTGGACTACATCTGAATAGGCGTGCATTACTATCGGACTGCATATAAAGGATATATAATTTTATCTAAAAGAGCTTATCGGTCAATTTGTCGACAACGTGTTTCATTGTAGAATTTTAAATTAGCCATTAATGAGGAGATTCCAGAAAACGTTCCAATTGTATCGCCTTTACGTGAACGTGAGTGGTGGTGAGAAAAAAGAAGCTGATTCGCACAACCACCTGATGCAGACTGTTATTCTGTAGATGACAAGAGATACTTGAATTCAGCGAGTACGATTTCCATCAGAGTTTACCACGGCGAGCAAATCTTTTGCTTCGGAAGCTCTTTTCAAAAGCCTACGCAATCTTCGCTTGTTAAGTCTAAGAACACTGAGCGTAGTAACAATTTTAAGTTATTATTTACTGCTTACTCTTTTTAATGGCAGGGTATATATTGCAAAACATAACTTTAGTAATGCTGAGATATTTGCAAAACTCCGGGCAGTAGGTGTCTGCGGTGGGAAACGAACGCACTATTGTCCTACCCGGGGAGTAACGCGTTCACCACCACACCATGCGCGTCCTACGTTTCGCCTGTCTCCCAGATTTGGGCTCCCCAGATCAATCCCGCCGACGGGTGATTGCTGATGACAAAAGATCGATAGAACTAGCTGAGAGACAGGCGAAACGAAGGATCCACATGGTGTGGTGGCGAACGCGTTACTCCCGGGAGGCACGATAGCGCGTTCGCCCCCCACCGCAGGCACCTGCGGCCCGGACTTTTGCAAATCAGCATCATTAAACTGAACGTAGTATTAAGCGTAGGCTTCTCTACGACCTCAAGAAATGCTTCCGACGCAAAGGTAACCACTCTATAGGTAAGTGAATTTCGCTGTTTAGAGATCTAATATAAGTAATGCCTCCCAATGGTTTACCGCCTCATCGTGGCTGGGAGGTGTTCCTGGGTGTCGGACTGCGATGTACAGCGAGGGATTCATGCCTTGGCAGGGTCCCCCAAACTGAGAAGGAGGTCGGCGTTTCCATCGGGAAGCCTAGCTAAGAGTAAATCAATACCAGGACCCACCACTGTCCTGCTATCAAAGTCACATGGTGGTAAATGTCTCTCTAATCCATAGGAGCTGCGACTGCCTGTGGTGGTGAAGATCTATGGCAGGCTTTGGCCAGGCTCACCTCAGGATTCCAGGGAACCGCAATGGCTTAGCCAGCAAATCTTCAAAAAGTAGAGATTGTGCTGGGACCTGTGCAATCAGTGAGGATGGGCTGTTCAAGTATCAAGTATCAAGTATATACGTAATGAACAGCACTTTATCGCTGTCAGGAAACAATTAAACTGCTGGAGATAATCGATGCGTATAAGACAATGCTAGAAAAATTCTTAGAATAGAGAAATAATAGCTGCGGATGGTTTTTTTGGTTTTCAGTTATGTACTCTAACATGTGGACGACATGAAATAACAATGAAAAGGATTTTCTCCTTCGAAATACTATAAAAACTCAACGCACTTTTCCCACACATCTTTTAATGCGAGTATTTCGGCTTCCGTGAATTGATCTTGATTGTCCAGTTTGGATGCGCTTCCCTTCATTCCACAAGTTAGTGACCGTAGCCATTTCAATACCATGCTTAGCACACAATAATACACTTCATTAAAGTAGTTCCTGCTCCTTGTTTGCTTCTCTGACAACTTAAGCCCTGAAAAAAAAACACACAGTTATTGGTTGAAAAGGCAAAGTAAACTATAACGAACGAAATCGGTAGCACATCTGGCGAGTTCGAGACTAAAGTCACATCTACAGCATCCACTACACTATAGATAATACCGTGTACGTAAAGAGACAATCACGCCCAGAAACGCTCAATATTCCCTCTGTATCAGATCAGTCTAGATCAAATACAACAAAAGCACAACCATGCACTCCACTAGAGCTAAAATTATAAGGCAGAATATTCGAATTAGTAGATTTCCTTGAGAATTTTAGCTTGTCTGGTTAAAAAAAAAATCGGTCCTTCGCGCTTTCAAATTTAGAAGTTCCGTTCTCAAAAAACCGTTTGGGCTTTTCTATGCATGACATATTTTGTTTTAAAGCGCAAATTTCAAATTACATTTTCCGTAATTGCTTTTTTTATTAGTTGCACACTGACTAAAATCAGTCCCCCGAAAAATAATTTTACAAAGAGACGAATTCCAGATAAATTCTGCTGAAATTGAAGACTTAGAAAATGTAACGACGTTACAATATGCAGTATTAGCTTTAAAGTTGTATAGTAGACATGAGAGCTCGATGATGAGAGGGATGGAGTCGATTAGATGTAGTTGATGATGAACTTTTGAAGAGTTCAACTGCACCTCGCCACTGAAGAGGGTTCAGCCGATCGCGGAAGAATTAGTTGTAACAAAAGAACACAATTTCAGAAAATTTCCACTGATTTGGAAAATGAAAGAAAAACTTAGAAATTGTGTGATGGGCAGATTCTGCACTTTTTTCTTCTCAGCTATTACAAAGATCAATTCATTTCTTCACGAGATGACGAACAGGAACTAATTCCATTGTTTATCGACAAGCTTGCACAACATTGTTACAATTTTAACCGTTTTATTTACTGCCTACTCTTTCTGATGGCAGGGTACCTTGCGAAATATAACTTCTATAATGCTGAGATATTTGGAAAACTCCGGACCTCAAGTGTCTGCGGTGGCCAACTAACGCGCTATTGTCCTTTCTGGAAAGTAACCCGTTCACCACCACACCATGCGGGTCCTTCGTTTCGCCTGTCTCTCAGCTAGTTCTATCGATCTATGCCATCAGCAATCACCCGTCCGCGGGATTGGAGAGCCTAAATCGGCATTGATTGAACCCAGTTAAGCTGAGGCTTTAGTTATAATCACAATCTTAACCGTTTTATTTACTGCCTACTCTTCTCTCAAAACCCTCAGCTTTAGTTATAATAACAATCTTAGCCGTTTTATTTACTACCTGCTCTTCTCTCAAAGGCCTCAGCTTAACTGGGTTCATTGCCGATTTGGGCTTCCTAGATGAATCCCGCGGACAGGTGGTTGCTGATGGTAGAGATCAGTAGAATTAGCTGAAAGACAGGCGAAACGAAGGACCCACATGGTGTAGTGGTGAACGCGTTACTCCCCGGAAAGGACAATAACGCGTTCGTTCGCCACCGCAGAAACCTGCGGTCCGGACTTTTGCAAATATCTCAGCATTATAGAAGTTATATTTCGCAACATACCCTGCCTTTAAAAAGAATAAGCACTAAATGTAAATGTTAAGATTATTTCAGCATCATTGAAGTGATCTCGTCTAAGTTTATCAACAAAGGAAGTCATTGGTTATCCATGATAAGGTTAAATAGAAGTAGCCATAAGAAATACGAGCTCAGTACTACAAATGACAACATTGGGCATAACGATTAGAGAAAAATCAATGATGGATACTCTCCTGGAAGCTAAAGCTGCATGAGAAAATGACTATGGTCATACTTTAAACGCACGCAAGCTAAAATGACCTATTATAACCTCTGGAGACGGATTCAGTCATCAAGAAAAAACAGAAATAATGAATCGAGAAGTATGTCTGTGTCCTGCGTTGAGAAAATGAGAAAATTCTTCCAATGGAAAATAAAGCCAATAATTTCTGCTACAAGGCGACGGCAGAACATACGTAGCACGTGAGCATTAGAACTTCGGAACAAGTTAACAAACGAAGCTATGCCCTACATGGCATACACATTAGATCTGTTGCCAACAGAATTACGTCATTCTGAGTTTCATAAGATCTTCAGGAATCAATCAGTTCCTGAAAATCTCTCCTCAGGATGTTCACGCGCCTCAGAATTCTGTAATAGATTTCATCATGACCAAATTTATAAGTTAGATAAAGTTGTATATATTACAGTGGTTATGGTTAACTTATTGCCGAATGTGAAAATCGAAACATTTTTGCCCAAACAATCCAGTAAAATACTTCGATCAAGTCTTCTCGCTATTAACAAGTTGAAAAATGAGTTCTAAATGTTACAGATGAGCAGATGAGGTTAAGTAAAGTCCCAAAAAAAAATTCGAAACTCGTTATAGTTTAATAATATATATAAATCGTGTATGTAAAGAGGTAAAGGAAAAGTTCCAACTAAACAGTGGCTGCTTTTGAAAGATGAAGAAGCTTCAGCTGGACTAAATAATTTAAAAGAAAATACGAGGTTCCGTGTACTTATAAGAGAAAGCAAGCATTAGCATCAGTGAACCGACGAAGTCCTCGATGAAGAGAAAGTCATCGTTTCACACTTCAAAGATTCCAATATTATAATGAGTGTGACAATGAAGGGAAATGAACGTGGCTTCGCATGTCGGAAACGCGGATGCCAATCCCACTCCTTCACAATGTTGTTTTTGTTTTCAATAGTAGTCGCGTTTTATATGCAAGAAGGCGTTTGATATTGACCAATGCCTGATTGATGCTTCGTATAACCGGCTCCATTCGTAGAATTGCATGAGTGATTGGATACATATTGCTCTCACAGTGTACCTTGCAGTGGCCTATCAATGTATCCAATTAGTGCTTCTATCCTTCCAGGAAACTCTGGTGCCAATTTTCCGACTCTGTTTTGACGGTGAACTTGGTAAGAGATTGGGTCGTGACCGAACCAGCAGCCGATGTGTGCATTGTAATGCACTTTTAAGGGTCGCTTCAATTTAATCATGTGATGCGGAGGCCGTTGATGGTCCATAATGCGCGTTTTTCTCCGGAAATAAGCATGCTTTTCGGAAACTTAATGTGCGTTGTACATTTTTAGTTGCCATTAATGTTTCGGTTTCAATCAGCCATGAAATGAGAATCGTTCTTTCTCCTGTCACTTCACTAATTGCATTTTATTCACGTGGATTAATGGCTTAACAAGGCAGTGAAATCACTAAGCATGTACCAGATGAGATGAATTAGTCTGTCCTTCGAAGAAAAACCCAATTTCCGTGATACAGATAGCATTTTTGGGGATGTCTCTTTTCGGAGGATCCTCCTCATTCATATTCATGTTCCAATCTTAGCACTGTTCTGTTCCATCCAATTTTTCTTCGCTATTAAGCTGATTTATTGACAACGGACGGCAATTCCTTGCAACTAAGAGACTACTAAGAAGCTAGTAGCTACAACAATAACAACTAATAAAGTAGGTGATAATTTGATAGCTTGACGGCATCATATAACAAACTCTGCTCTATAGAATTAATGCATAAATTTAAATAAAGACATTCTTTTAACTTCAGAATTTGCTTAAGATTTAACTCTTTAGAAGATCGAAAACGGATTTCAGTTTTCAGCAGGGGCAGCTGCAAAAACCAGTGGCATACTGGGAAATACCACTGGATTTCGTTAGAGTATTCTCGCTTGTTCAATTAGTTTTGCTTTCAAAATACCAGCCTAGAAGAAAAATATGATCTTTGTACCTGAGAAATTTAGAAGTCTTTCTTGATACAGAAAGAAAACTTGTATCTTGTAGAGAAAGATCAGCAGACTGTAGTGGTTTCTAAGATAATTAATTGAGCTCATTATTATCAGACACATGTTGTTATAAAGGTGAAAGTGGGTATAATTTTTTTATTGCAAGCATTAAAACCTATGCTCATCATCGCGATTCCGTTGATGAACATATTTTTTTATGAGCAGGGTATTAAGTAGTATGATAGATCTGCAATAGATATACTGTAATAGGAAAGTAGATTTCCAAGTCACTGAATCTGAGGCTCCTAAGCACCTTTACTCCAGCCAAAAATCATTCAGCATCCTTTTAACGATATAGCCACGACGTGACTTCTGTAGATGTCAGATGACGCTGAAAGTAATGATCTCGTTCAGGTTCACTTCAACACGGCTCAACTTGTGGTGAATTTATTAATTGTAATAAAAACTACAACAATGCCTATAGGACAAACGTTTTCTCGTTTTACTACAATGAAATTCTGATTTTCACGAGGCCATAACATATGTTCTCTTCACTTTATTGCTTCAAAGCTTATGTTTGGGAAACGGAAGCAAATGAACAGAGGTGATTTCGTGCGGAACGATACTGTGATGTTCCCCAGTGAACCGCGCCTGTCTACTGCTGTCGCCTTTGTATAAGAAATTTTACATGCTTAAATTTCTTCGGCTAATTTCTGATTTATTGAATACTGAACATGTTTACATTTGCAAAGGGATTGTCGATCGATCCGAAATATTCAGCCACCAAAAAATCAGCTTCCATCGCGAAAGCACTCCTCCAGTTTTCCGTGCAATTTTTCTTTTCTTTTCCTTTATTTTTCCCTTTAATTCGTTTTCTTTTTATGCTGTTCCTTTGCTTTTATTTCCTAATATTACTCTTTTTTTAATGAAATTTCTAACAGGAAGAGGAAGGCTTGCGTCACCTCCCGCTTTTTTTGCTCTTTTCAAACGGATTTGTCTTTTCAAAAGCTGATTTCTTGTCTATTTTGTTTATAACCGCTCTTCATGCTCTTCCTTACAAACTCGTTTTCTGGCACGGCTCTTGGATGAGCGAAGATTTGAGAATGTCTCGGAATGTCCCTGAAGTTACTTCACTCAATAGCCATTTATGAACAAGCAAAAATTTGTTACTGTTGAAAACATCTGCGGTAAAAACTGAAACTGAGGGCATTTAGAAAGGTTCTGGTTCTCAGATTGAAATATGGAAACACTATAAAACTGTTCTGACCACAAGAACCAAGGCCACTCAAGCAAGTGTTTATGAAACCGACGTCATCATCACTCAAAGGCCTTGTCTGGATGAGCTAGGTCTAGCCATCTCCTCTTTTGTATAAGATTTTCAAAAAACATAAGAAACACCGCAGAGCTCAACAAACAAAATAGCAACTTAAAAGCGACTTTTTAATTATCTTTAAAAAGGATCGGCTATCCAGAATATTGATAAAAGGTAGGATAGACTCACAAATACTGTAATTGTCAACTATATTTAGTAATTCGCTGTTTTTATTCAATAAGCAGACAAGAGGTTGGGATTATAGTGTCTGTTTATTGAAGAGAAACAGCGTATTTTCAATCATTATTACCGACGCTAATAGAAAGTCGGTCCTGGGAATTACTACGTGAAGTGCCAGCAGAATATATCTAGTAATTTTCTCCCTCGTCATGGTTTGAAGTGACATTCACTGTTGAATTGACAAATGCAGCAAAGAAGTTCATCTCCTTAGAGTGCTGCTGAAAAGCGGCCTAACATTTTCATACGGTAGCCCAGCTAAGAATACATCTGTTAAGCAGTAGGATACATAATTCGCGGAATTCGGGGCGCGTTGTTATTTGCACAGCAGAAATAAAAGGGTTAAACGGTAAAATGATGCAACACTCTTTATATTCCGTAGTGATTATTGAGACTATTAAAAAAGTATGAATAATTAAAAAAGCAAACGTAAAACGATCCAGAGGCAACTTACTTGCTTCAGCATCTTCAGAACCGCCGCTCAAAGAACTTTATGCTCACAGCGCAAGGAATTTCCACTTCCTTGAAAACTGATGGTCATTGAGTAAAATGCTTTTTGCTGGGCTGGACCAAAGAAATCATTTTTTATTTATAGAATACTCCGTAATCCAGTAATTACCTCTATACGATTACCTCCTCGACAGATTGACGCTTAGTAGTCTCACTATGCAGTTTCTGTGAGCGTGAGCAGAACCTATTTGTCAGGTCCGTTTTCTTTCTTTCTTTTTTTTTTTTGCTTCTTCAAACATTGTGTGTACTCAGAAGTGGTAAAAATCACAAAAAATATCTTTAAAACAGTATCTATTACAAATTAAGAACAAAGTTCTTTGAGTCTGTTAGCAATCTTAGATCACGTGATAGCGTCGGTCAATCAAGAAAATGCTCTCTCATTTAACTAGGTGTTACGAGTTATAAGATACTATTAAACACCTTACCATTCATTTGTAATTAAAAAAGTTGCTAACCTGAGGTAGAAATTCGATTTCGCACACGTAGGAACTTTTTTCGATTTGCTATTCGGAGCCTAAAAAAGGCTTAGTGACAAAAGTGCGGTGTTTTCAGCGGAACATTTCAGCGGCATTTCATCAATCAAGTGTTTTTACCTGAAAGTTGTCGGAAACTAATGCTTCAGGCGCAGACAACAGCAAAATGGCTTATCGTTTCGTACTTTTCCCTCATGCCCATTGCAGATGTCTCTTCCAAGTACTTTTTTTCAATGTCCCATTGAATGGCACAGCGGATGTGGCAACTCGCCTGATGCCCACCACTCATGAATCGTCGGTGGATATGTTATAAGATAATCGCTGTAAAAGTCATCATACCACGGTGAATTTTTTAGATGGTTTATCACATCCTCAGGACTACGAGTTGCACATGAGCTTCAAATCGCCACACCAGTCTGTGTTTATCACCTAGCGACGTCATCCAAGTTAGAGGAGTTAGAAATTCCCACTTAGCAGCAACAAAGTGATTATTGGCTTCCTGCCCGAAACAACTTGTACAAGGCTCAGAAGGCAACTTTCGAGGTAATCAATGTTTTGCCAAGTCTAAAATTTCTCATCTAACGTTCTTTGTTCGAGCAGTGCTCCACTGAAGAGGATCCCACTCGATACGGCGACGTGGACACCACGTCAGGAAGACGAATGACTGTAGACCATTGACTCAGATCATCGGCTCTGATAAAGACAAAAACCTCAAATCGTTTGCCGAATAAACATCTTTACCAATTTTGTAGTAGATTAGCAAAGAAGGCAAAAGGCAAACCTTTTCGGCCTAATTGGAACTGTACTGTGATCCAAACCTTCTGTGGCAGACAATTTACTTTTGCACCCTGTTGTATTCACTAGCTTTTTTACGATCCGTCTTCACGTCTACTGTGCGGATCCCAAAATTTCTCAAATTCGATTAGTCTCCTTGCATCCATCATCCACGAAGGTCTTCCAACTTTTAGGTTTCCGCTGCTACTTGAGAATTTTCATTTCATTTCGAATGTCGTAGGAAACTGGTAGAGTCTATTCTCCCTGAATTCCAAAGATGGTCAAACTGGAACATTCCCAATTGGATTGCAGAGAGTGATCTTTTTCCGAACAACTCCGACACCAATTTGCCGACGCCAAAGGCGTGAGAGGTTTATGAGTCTGGTACGGTATCGAGTCAGCATCGTACTCGTGATGCATTATGCTTTCTCTTATCGACAAGCTTAAAAGCTGTTATTACAAGTCTACGTTATAGCTAACATTTCGGCATTATCGGCATCATCATAGTTACAACGGTTCGTGTGAGGTATTCGAACTAATACCAGTTAGGTAATTCTTATGATACGTAACTCGTAGTTGTGTTCGTGCAGTACTTCCCCTCACTGAATTCAACTCGACGCGATGACTACAAGAACATGCACTGCACGAATTAAAAACCCAGCAGTTGATTGCTACTCAGCAAGACTCAGAATCAAGACCTGATTGCTACCCATCGTACTACTGTCCTCAATCAAGAAAACAGCAGAAAAGGAGCGGTTGTTTTTATTGGCTAAGTTTATAATCACCTATATCACCTCTCTTTGTACTCATTGTCGAATGGTCACTTCATTAATTTTTGTTATTTTACATAGCTTTGAAGTGGATCCCGGGGTTTCAGGTGTGAAAAAGTACTATATTTCTTTCGGTGTACTCTCGAACAAATCCAGTTGTTGTGACGGAGATTTTCTTGTTGTGGTGATCCTGCTTCTCCATTGAACTCAAGCACTGAGTGGTTTTCCCAGATGGCTTTCGTTAAGGCGGAACATAATTCCCCACAATGAAAAGTTTTATAACACCCACCATATTTTGTAAGAAGCCAAACTAGCGACCGTCTTTTCCTGGACGTACAACTAAAGATCGAGTTTTTCACTTGAATCTCAGGAATTGCGAAACTGTTCTGCCTGGATTTCCTTTTTGTTGCAAACATGATGTTAACAGCGGCCAGCATTTTTTATCTTCTCTTTGTGGAAAAAACCTCTCTCTTGATGGTGCAGTCGTCAACCATATGCGACTATAATCAGCTGTTCTAAACTTCCTCATTGGAAGTCACGTAAAAAGCGGTGGGTTTTTTCAAGAAGTTGTTGATTATGTAATTACCGGAGAGTTCTTCGTCTTTTTGTAAGTGTCATTGAAGCGTTTGACCTAGTAGATTGCATATCAGTATACCCTTCCAGGCTCCGAAAAAGGCAGTACTGCCAAAACGTCAGCTACTGTCGTACTGTATTGTGTTTTTCTATGAAAGTGAATGTGTGCTGTGTAACAACCTCGCGATTGTTGAACAAGAAAACGACACATTCATATTCCTATGCCGATGTTAATAGAAAGTCAATCCTTGGAACCAGTATTTTTTTTTTGTTTTTCCGCCGCTAGGGCTTGCATGTTATGCAGCAAAGGTTTTGCACGGACGGAGTTCCATCCAGAAGACAAGTTAGGATTGCGACTCGAAATGAATCGTGAACATTGGCGTGTGCTGAGGTCTTGGTGAAAAGTTCTGGTTAAGAAAATACGTGACCATATTTAAATGTTCTACAATCACAGTTCAGGTGGGTCCCAGTATTTCTTCATAAGGAAGTCTTTCGTCGTTTTGCAATCTTCGTCTGCCGAGGTATTAACGTGTGAGTTTTGCTACGAGTTGAGTAACTGCCATCTCCTATCTTCACTGAAATGTCAAATGCCTGTTAGCAATGTGATTTCCTCTGAAACCTGGAGATGCGAGCACTTCCAGGGCTTCGAAATGGTTAGTCGGCGGCAATTGTGGAAAAGTGGGAGCTTTTTTGCCTTCGAGTTGTATTCTTCCATTTTGACAGCGAATTCTGCTAGTATCGATCAGACGCTCGACGAGGGCACAACGGGCTGAATTCTTTAATTAAATATTTCATTAATGCATAAACATTTAAAAGTATCGAAACCACCGAATTGAGTGCTCTTTGTATGATTGTAGGGCCCTCGCTTTCTCATGCTCTCAAACCGCCAAGCTCTTCATGGTTCCTACCAACGTAGAAAAATCGACCTTCCATCTACTGTGAAGTGAGTTTCCAGTAATTTTGAAGGTTTGAAGGCTTCGATAACACGGTCAATCCACGAAGCATTGCCCAACCTTGTCAACCCCTTTTCATCTTCTCGACGATATTGCTGCAACTCGTAGAACTCGTTGTCTTTTTTTTTTGATGGTCCCACTTTTTCCTTTTTGGAGCAACTCTATTCTTATTTATGGTCTCGCTACGTTTTTCGCCACAACCTTGAGAATAAACCTAGTGCTTTTGTGCCATCTCACAATCCGAATCGACTTCACTTGTAGTTCCTTTCAGTTTTAGCACATCATCCCTGCATTTAATTGGAATAGTCTATTTTACCTCTAGCTGCGTCATTTGCGTTATCACTTATCCTTTTCACTCCTCCACTTCGGATTCCAGATTTGAAAGGCGAAAGTCGATTGTTGTTCTCAACTAAATCCATTCGTTTCCCATAAGTGCTGCTTCTATACCATCAGTTTCCACGATCGTAAAATCCAGGAAGTAATCGCGAGGTTGTTATTCAGCACACGTTTAATTCCTCACAAATATAACACACACAGCACAACGATAGCTGACATTTCGGCAGTATCACCTTCTTCAGAGCCTGGAAGGGTAATTTACTAGGTCAAACGCTTCAACAACGCAAACAGAAAGATGGAAATTTGAACGATAATTACAAGATCACCAGCTTCTCGAAAAACCCATCGTTTTTATCTGTTTTCCACCAAGGAAGAACAGCCGCTTAGAGTCGCATATGGTTGATTACTGCACCACCCCTCACCAAAAATCATTTCTGGAATATGGGCTAGATCACGCGTTATCTCATGGCATTGAATCAAATTGAATTAAATTTGACTTAAATAAATTTTTCATTAAATTACTGTTCAGATTTTCATCTGTTTGCGTTGTTGGAGCATTTGACCTAGTAAATTACATATTAGTGTCCCCTTCCAGGCTTTGAAGAAAGAGATACTGCCGAAACGTCGGCTACCGTTGTGTTGTATGTGTTATATTTGTGAGGAATTAAACGTGTGCGGAATAACAACCTCGCGATTGCTGTAGAAAAGGGAACAACAGATTTATAATCCAATGCCGAGGTTAATAGAAAGTCGATCATGGGAACCAGGAAGTAGTTGAGCACGGTATATCTTTTCGTTTTAGTTCTCTTAGACTAACCGAGTGCACTATAAAGCTTCGTAGATTCTGAAGCAATCCTCATTTCCTGCTTAATTGAACGTTATCACCACAAACGTAACACATTCTTACACACCCTGACTCATCTATACCACCCCTTTATAAAACCTCCTCCCTTCCTGCCAGTTTTTCTATTCGAGTTCCAACACAACCCTGTCTGGCCTTTCCAGGTACCCAGCAGCTGCCCTCTCTTCGAGTTTGATGAGATATTTGCCGTTACGACTAGTTTTCCATCAGGATCCTGTATAGCTTGCTCTAAACTGAATAGCGAAGATCTTCTCAGCACAGGTAATTCTTTAATGAACTTTCTAGTGGACCTCTTTGTTTTTTCTCCAAGAATAGGCTTTCGTAACGGTCAGAAACTGAATTATTAGTGGAACATTCATGTGGTACAACAGTGGAATTGGAAAAGCAGTAAAATAAAATTGTGCCAACAGACACCTTTAAGTGGTAAAGTAAATAATGAAAGTTAAAGTTCTGGTCAACTTTTCTAGATGTACCACCACATTTATGTTTTATTTAAAAGTTAGTCAATGAAATGGATGTGCATGAATACATTTAATATCCACATAATGGCTGAAGGCCAACCAATAGATGCTTCCAGTAGGTCGCCAATTTCAGACATGAGCATAACACCGTTTTGGATTAATATAAGTAGAGCTCTACGAAGGCTATAAAATACTGTGCGATGCTCAGTACACCTATGCTTCTTTCATTTGGTATTAAGATGATGCTCTTCCCCACATTTTGTGGGCCCTGATCTTTTCCAGAACCTGTTACCTAACGGCATGTTCGGATTTTTGATTATTTCTCGTCACAATATTTGAAAACACTTACTTAACATATCATTCAGGCTTTAGAGTTTCTTCAGAATATTATGTTCCTCATCCAAGCGTATGGTCTACTTCGTGTGTATGGGTCCATTCAGGAACATTCGTAGTGCTAAAGCGCTTCCAGCTCATTACCATATACGCATGCCAGTTCTTCTGCAATAGAGGAAAGTTTACCACTTTGCGATTCACCCTATTTCAATATGGTACAAAAATAAGGCCTGGAAATTGAACAATCACTATAATTTTATTTACTTAGCATAAACTTACTTTCTAGTAGCGACTTTGGCCGTAATGAAAGACAGCATGTGTGCACTGATTGACTTCTGCAAGCTTTCATGAACGCATGATTTCCTACTCAATTTCGTTGTGGAGATTCCCTGAGATCGTCTAAACGTTTCGATGAGTTTGATCAGCACTGTAGGCTCCATTCCTTGTCGTCTTCATGAAAAATCGAGGCACAGAATGCATCGTATTTCTTACCTGTCTGCACAATCTGGCGAACTAGTGTGTTGCACTGCAAAAAAAAGAATTACGAGATATTTTTTACCATTATTGTGGATATTTAGCTTAACGGAACAAAATCCTTTAATTATCGCATCACAGATTGGCACCTTTCAAATTACAAAAGCTATGAATATCGTATCTAGTATGTTACACTTTATGCAGTCTAGGGTTCAATACTATTCCACCGCGCGGTTAGAGTAATGGTTGGAAGTACCTTACAATACACACATCTTCGATCTTTCGTTCGATCCCGCTTCCCAGGCCCACCAAACTTTCCGTCCTACCAGAGTCCACAGATCATTACCAGACTTGTATAGGATGAAAACAGCACTATACATCGTCACGCTACCGAAAGTGTCTGTACAAGTTTAAATGTGTATTTAATCGCTTCTAATGATACTTGAAGGAGTCGAATGTATAGCGCTCTAAGCAGAGATTGGTCAACGCCGAACTCCTTATTCCTTGCCTCTCATTGTTTGTTCGTCCACTCATTCGAGACGTCTTTCATAAGAGTGCTCTGTTCTTTGTAACATCAAGCTGATGTGCCAGCTCTCGTGGACGATACTGTCTTGCTGGAAGTACCGTATGTTTTCAATTAAGTCATCCCAATTTTTGCATGGGAGCTATCCTTGTGTGTGTACAGATTGACACGAGAGAATTCGACGAGCTCACAGTTGCCATCTTGCTGAATGCAGTAGGATAAAGTGCCTAACACGAAATACGTTGCTTCTGTTTAGAGGACTAGTCAAGAAAGAAGCTAACCAAAGTTCGCTGACATCTCGGTCGAGCGGCAGGGATAAATGAAGACTAACGAAGGCGAATCCGCTGGAGCCGCTCAATGATAAATAATTACAAGGAAATTGAATATAATAAAGAAAACAAATTTGAAGGAAAATTTTCACCATGGTAACGGAAATCATCTGTAGAAAACAGCAGCAATTGAACAATTTCCTGGGATAATTCATATTTGAAAATCGCGAATTCAATCAGAAAACGGACTGCAGCCACCTTTCCTCACAGTTTAATTTCGGGTCTTCCTTACTTCATGAAGAATTTTGGTGAGGTGGTATACGTGCAAAAGTTTTTTTCCAAATAGCACCTGGTGTCTTTTTTACGGATGTCATGGCAAAGCAAAGATTAGGGAAACATCGTCCATTAAAATATGTGCCCCTTTCAGTCGAATCAAATGACTTCACGCTTGCAATATGACTGCGCTGAAAGTTAGCTCTAACATTGTTGTGATATTATGTCTGACATGTTCTCTAGCACGAATTATGGCGAAGCTTAAAAGAACCATTCTATTACGAATGACGGCTAAGTACGAAAGGACCAGAAGGAACCACGCTGGCATAATAGGGCTTTAAAATTGCTCTCGGCTAGTGTTCTTTTATTGCCGTCACACTTCTTGCTTAACGAATCGTGACAGCAAAGCGCTTTTCAAGGTTTTCAAGATTTGACATAGCACAGACGACTAAAAGGATGATTGTCATTTCCTGACAAAGTTTTCATATTAACTGTTCGGATGTGGTGAAGTGATATATTCGGCTAAAATGACTCAGTTTTCTTCTCGTCGCAATGCTTTCAAAGATCTCCTGATTGGAAACGTCACGAAAGCCAAAAGGTAGATGATGGTTCCTAATAGTTCGTATAATCACAATTCGTGTATGAAAAACGTATTCAGCGAAACCGACAAAGTTCCCTATGATTCAAGAATGCCCTCGATGTGAAGAATGGGATAATCAACACAGAGATATCTCGCAAAAGTCATTCAAATGGTGCTTAAAAAGGCGATTTCAACGTGGTAAAAACAATTCTTCTACTCACAATAGTGCATTCAATTCGTTTCTATGCGGCTGATTTTCCTACAGAGGAGGAACGCCGACTGATGAAACAAAGTTGCAGCTTTCAACTAAACCTCGAGGCCAGCTTCTCTACCTTTGCTATACTTTTTTCTCTTCCGCAGCAGATGATTCAATAGCAATGAGAAAACTGAGAACACAAGAAAGAATGAAGAAAGGAGTTCAAGCACACATGATTCAGAACGGACCAAAGATCATACCTTCTCTGCATAAATAGAGCTAGCTAGTAGCTAGCACTTTCCAGTCTCACGGCCAGCGAAACTATGCCAGTGTCAAAAACGTCTATGAATAACCTGATTCGACAATGAGCACTTTGACAGTGAGTAGTTTTACATACTTTTCTTTGAATTCGATGTGATCTCTGACTCTGAAATTTTGATGGATGTCGATTATCCGCACTTTATTTTCTCAGCGACAATCGTTCGTGATGCTTATTAGCTTCATTAAGTGGGACTCTCAGATTCTGCTTCCCAACGGTTTACCGCCTCATCATGGCTGGAAGGTGTTCCTAGGTGTTGGACTGCGATGTACAGCGGAGAATTCATCCATGGCAGGGTCTCGCAAGCTGAGAAGGAGTCCGTTTCCATCAGGAAGCCTGCCTAGCTAGGAAGGAAGAGTAAACCTATACCAGGATCCACTTCCGTCCTAGTATCAAAGTCGTGTGGTGGCAAATTTCCCTGTGATCCACAAGAGCGGCCACTGCATGTGGTGATGAAGACCTGGGGCAGACTTTGACCAGGCTGACCTCGCGACTCAGAAAAACTCCAATGGCTAGACGAGCAAAACACAGAAAAAATGGAATTTATGCTGTAACCCGCACAACCAGTGAAGACGGGCCATCCAAGCATTAGATTCTGCTGTTCGAAATTAAAACTTTTCGGGAAGTGTTAAGTACTGATGTTTACGAAATATGAGCTACTTTTTGTGAAGAAAAAGGTGATGTTGTACTCTTTTTTTTGCCGAAATCACCATCTAGTCTTCAGACGACAACAAAAACAATGGAGGCTAATAATAAAGTAAGAAGGAATTTTTTCGAAGGAACCGAACCTTCTATGGCTCAAACCAGTATCTTTTTCTTATGACTCACTGAAAATATAATTGTTCGTTGGCGGATAATTGAGTCATAATGCGCAAAAGTGCAAGTTTATTTCGTAACTTTCATCTTAGTAAGCAAATACAAACACGTACAAAATTTAAAAAAGTGCAAAGTATCCGTTCTATGTTTACTTTCAGTGTCATTTGAAATGAGCTTAGAAGTTGTATCGTGGCAAGACTTTTCTCAACTCATTAGCTCTTGTGACAACGGTATTAATCGTTCGAAGAACTTCGAAGCTTCCCTACAATATCAGCGAGTTATCAGCGTTTTTATGAGTTTTGTTAACAGAATAACGCCAAAAGGTGCTAAAGCCGTCTAAGTAACATGTCATGTTGGAAACAACCTGCCAAATATTTATGAGAATCCTTTTGCCGATAGACGCTATTACTCCAAAAAAAAAGATAACCTTTGTAGCCATTTTTTGTTTACTGCCTGTCCTTTTTCAATTCAGAGTATGGTGTGAAATATAATTACAATGATGCTGAAATATTTTCAAAACTCCAGACCAAAATTAGATGCCGATTTTTGGTCTCCAGATCAATCCCGAAGACGGGTGATTGCTGAAAGCACCTTTGAAAGCACTTTTTTGTTTTGTTTGCCTGTACAACTAATGGCACCAAGAATGATCGAGATGGCTTTCTATCCGATTAATGACAATTCAAAAAGACCACCAATTCGGTGAAGACTAGTACAGCGATAGGTGTGGTAGATGACAAAGCTGAAGAGATCTACATCGGTGCGTAGTCATATGAGAAGACGAAAAAATATTATTTAACAATTATGTTATTTCCTGGCCTCTCAGTAGTTTGCCGCCTCATCGTAGCTGGGAGGTGCTCCTGGGCGTCAGGCCTGCGATTTACAGCAGAGGGATTCATCTCCAAGCCAAGGTTTTCCAAGCTGAGAAGGAGGCCGACGTTTCCATCCGTAAAACCAGCCAAGAGCAAACCAGTACTACGATCCACCACCGTCCTGATATTAAACTAGACGCATGGTGGCAAAACTCCCTCCGATTCAGATGGGCGGCAACTGCCTGTGGTGGTTACGACCTGACGCAGACTTTGACCAGGCTATCCTCGAGACTCCAGAGAACCTCAGTAGCCATTGCCTAAACTAGCAAATTTCCGGAGAATGGAAGCTATGCGGTGCCCCTCACAACCAGTCAAGACGGGCCATCCAAGTATCCAAGTTATTTTCTTGAACCGGATCTGACGAACACATTCACGACACGCTATGGAGACCGTTTCCTACTCCGCACGTATAATGCCAGAACACTCTCCACAGACGCCGATCTTCACGCCCTTCTTGCAGCTGCAGATCGCATTAACTTTCATGTGATCGCACTACACGAAACAAAAATCAAGAAGACCGACATACGCCTACTAAACAACGGGACCCTTGTGATCGTGGTGAGGAGGTCCCGTTCCGAAATGTTGGCAGCGTAGGCGTTCTTATCCACCCGTCCATTGTCCATCTCGTCGACTCATACGTGATCCTTTCCTCTCGCACTGCCGTCATCCGTCTTCAACTGTCGCATCATAAGAAGATCACTATCACCAACTGCTACTCAACGACGGACGCAGCTGATGAGTACGAATTAACTGCGTTCTACTATCAGTTGGAGGAAGTTATCCGCAATGATAAAGCATATCATAAATTTGTTGTTGAAGACTTCAACGCCAGAATAGGGAAGGCCAACGAGAGCGAATACAGGATCGGAAATTTTGGTTTAGGAGAAAGAAATGAGGATGGGAACTGTCTCGCAGGACTCCTGTTAGCAGCACGTCTCTTCCACGGAAACTCGTTTTCCCAGAAGAAAGAAAGCCGCCGCTGGACATGGGAGTTTCCTAACGGCATGACTCATGCGCAGATCGACCACATTCTGACAAACATTAGATGGTGTCTACTTGACACATCGGTAGTCCCGTCATTCTCTACTGGTTCGGATCACTGCTTTCTTCGTGCGAAAATTCGATTCAGCTGTAAGTTGGAAAAGCCTTTTGCTCATGCTCATGCTTTTTCCGGCTCTTGAAGTTTACCAATATTTCGTAAAATTTTTTCATCGAATGACTGCCTAAATTATTCTCTATTTCGATCCACATTTGTGTCAGATCTTCCGTCCTATTATCCGTCCCTATCACAAAAACCTCTTCTATATTACCTCCTATTGCTTTTCTAGACTTCATTTTTCGAGTTCTCCGGAAAACAGCTCATCACGCTCTACATCGAGTGACTACTGTGAAATTCGATCGTTGTAGTAGTCGTCTATACATCGGTAGTTCATTCCCGTTACCGAGTACATCTTCTTAAGACGTAGTATCAGATATCTCTGACGCACGTGTATTTAAACGGTCTCAAATAACTGAACTGTGATTTCTGTTACATTTTTCAGATTTCTTAACACTTTTTTCACGATTCACATATCACAGATGATTCGATTCTGATGATTTCTGTAGGCCATGATTCCTTCAAAATAATTCAACTTGCAAGACTTCGCGATATTTGGCGAATGTTTGTCAAAAAACGGTCACGAAGTTATTCAATTCGTCTGTGACAAACCACTGGAAGCCCAGAAAATTTCACCTCATCTTGTTCTGGTTAATTAGAAGAAAGCAGAAATCAGTAAAAAAAATGATGGGATCTTATTGAATCACATCAACGTGAGAATAGTTATCGTCTTCTAACGAAGCCTCGAAGAAAAATATTTTGTCATAGTTAAGACTGCTTTGCTTATTTTTTTCATTTATTGTAAAACTTTGTGAGAGGAAAAATATCAGAGGATTGGTTTTTCTTCGTTTCTGAATAGATAAGACAAAAATGCCTTATTAATGAACTCGAAGTGGAATCCAACGTGCTTAATAGAAGCACTGAGGTTGGCTCAACTCCGTTTTGAAATAATTTGGTGAAATGGATCTTCATTTCAAAAGATGAAGCTAACCAGTGTCATAACCACTGGTGAGAGACCGGAAACTTCGAGTGCGTTAGGGATACAGCAGGTATCCTATGCTTAAAGAACTTTGTATGTTACAAAATCTGTTCAACGTTAAGACTAAGAGGAAAGCGATTGAAATTTGAAACTTAAGTTGATCTTATTATCCTTCTCTTTTTTCTGCTAAAGAAGAAAGAACTCTTAACACCACAGAGAATCTTGGCATTAGTCTGAAACAAAGAATTTTCGCTTTTCATCGATGCTCTCATAACGGTTCTCCCATATTTCTCATTCTGATTTCCGAAATCGTTTCCTAATCGCTGAGTGAGTTGCTCTTGCTTTCGATCTCTTACCTGTTCCTTCCCTTCCTCTCTCTCTCTCTCTCTCATGTCTATGTTCTTGTCGTGAACTTATCGACTCTGTTTCTCACCTAATTGTTAATGATTAGAGGCTATGAGAGGTTTAAAGGCGAGAAGTGGGAATGCATGCAGTGTGCAGCATCAGGTTTGAGAAGAAATTCATTGTTGTGTGATTTCAAATCGCTTTTAGGAGTTTTAGCTATTGTTTGGGATCAGAGGATATCAAAACTGAAGGGTAAACAGCCTAATATTCCTTGCAGAACTTGTACGACTTCATTAAATACTGACGGCAGTATGATTGCATCGTAGGTGAGTGTTTTTCTTTTCATGGACAAGAGTTCATCAAAAACATGAGAGGGTGTGTAGAAGCATGTTTAGCATGTATAGATAGAAGAGGTGTAAAAATATTCTCAAAACACCGAGAAAACCCATTTATCATACAACTGCCGGAGTGGCCGGCGTGACACCTATAGGCATCGCGGTGAGCGAAGCGAGAAATTAGACGTCATCTTCTTCTCAAAACGCAAAATTAGACCGTAGTATTAAACCTATACTTCATGAATTTTATCCCAGGTATCGGGCAGTTTTGCAGCAGAAAATAACAAAGAGTTTGAGAAAAAAAGATCTGAAGCTTCATTACTCGGTTTTTTTGCTTCATCGATGCCTGAACTCAACATATTCACTGCATTACATGTTCTCACACAAAAAAACAAGGAAAGAAAATGAAATGAAAATTTGAATCTAATAGGTGAATCTGTCGGTAGCTCTTTCGCATTGCAACGAGTTCATTCGGACTTCGTCGTTATTCGTTAGTGTTGAAATGGATTCGGGTAAGATAAAGTCACGAAGAATTGAAAACGAATACGCCACAAGATCTTCACACTAAATGGGAGCGCTTTAAGAATGAGCGGTTTCCTATGTGAATTTTTTAAAACTGTACAGCCCTTCGAAAAAAAAGAACTGACGTTTTTTCTTAGGAAAAGCAATCACCTAAATTAAGTTTTTCCTTAGGAAAAGCAATTTCCTAAATTAATCGGTTTTTCGTTTGCCGTTAACGGAAATTTTTGCTGAATTGCTTGAAATATGCCTCAATTTTGTTACATTTCACACCATCGATTGTACTTCCACTAGCGAGCAAGTGAGTGACTGCTGTTATCATCCTATAAGTCGTCATTCGTCCCTGTAGTTGTCTTTGTACAGGGTTCCCTCTTCACTTTGCTGCCCTGAGATACACGAACAGCATAACACTGCCTATGAGTGAGTTGTTTCAATTTTTACTCTTTTTCTTGCTAAACGCTGTCTCTGCACAGTTATCGGGCTCCGTAGCGAGGGTTAGCTCATATTCCGACCTTTTTGCCAAAAATAAGTGGTGGATTACTTTTGGCATTTTACTAAATAGGCTTTTATTTCTCAAATAAGACTTAACCAGCAAATATACGGATGTGATTTGAGTAAAAACTACGCTTGTTTGACGAAGCGCTATTCGAATCACCCACACTCAGTTTCACCTCAGATGATTGATAGTTTTCTTTCCTGAATAGGTCAACAAGACACGGTTCAAGCGCACACGGAAGTGCATCCCACATATGAATGCAATTAATTGGGGATTTAGAAAATGTGTTTGTGAAGCCCATGTACACGTTTGCTAATCCACCACGTAGCCCGTGAGTCACGTGCTTATTAACTGACATTTAATCTCTCGACCTCAATTGTCCCATCCTAGCTTTTTCTCTATCTTAACTTGTAATCAAACTCACTGCTTGAAATAAGGGCTTAAATGTTCCATATTTTTGAACTGAAAATGTAGAAGGTACGAATATATAAGGATTTCAAATATATCTTCATCATTTTCTTAGTTGTTAAGGAGTTTTCATTACGCGGTACTTTTCTCAAAAGTACAAACTTCACAAGCGTCAGCATGAATATAAGAAAAATCGTGGGGCCAACATGTAAAGCAAGGAGCAGAATTTACCATTCAGACGACAACATTTATTTTGCACAAGACGTTAGAAAGGTGCTTTAAAAAACGATCCAGCATGAATGCAGTAAGAATTTCGAAATTTCGTGGTCAAATCCTTTCAAAACTTTTTGAATTGTCTTTCAAATATTTGAGAATGCGTGTCGCTGTGGACCTGCAGTCGGACATCATCTAGCTGTTTCACCTTGTCTATTGAAAAGATTTTTTGAACTTGCTTGTAAGTCTCACTATCGCACATTGTGCAAACCGCAGCACTTCTTTCATTCCACTTGTTTTCTCGCAGCCATGATCTACGAATTTTTGGGAATTACATACGAAATCGGGTGCTACTTGAGGGACCTTTTTCTAGTATGTGTTCGAATGCTGGTTGAGTTGATTCCTCTTGGCACCCTGAAATGGCCTAACGAAAGCCTTTTCAAGGCTACGTGCAACCAGATATGGGTCGGAAAGGGCTTTCTTAAAAAATACACTACTAATATGCGTGCCCCTGCATAATAAGAGGCCTCATTTACTTGGGAAGGGATCGAACCAGCAGATGTATTGCGCGACATAGTTAAATACTGCGATAGTACCAACTTCTGTAATTAATAGAAAACACCAGAGGTTCTCTCTTTTCATCTTTCTTTTCGATTTTTCTTATGTATCTTTCTCAGATTTCCCCAGACATTATTTGAAAGAATCATTTAAAAGAACTTCTCATTCAATGCATTAAATTAAGTGAAAAAAGGGAGTTAGAATCTGCTTGAGAACACTTTAACGGAAGAGATACTATGGTAATCTACAATTCATTCTTTTTCCTGCTGGTTGAGACGTATGCATTAATAAAATTTGCTAAATCGTCATAGATGAGACATTTTGTTTCTAAAGAAATCATGGGAGAAGCTCTTTCCTTCAGCTTGGTTGGTTGATTTGGCATGTTAACGGAACTGCTAGGAAGAGAAAAGTTTTAAAATCACTGCCACAAGCTTCGGAAGATTGCATTCTGCTTTGGCAGCGTGGTGAGCTGATACTACCAATGTTTCTCTTCGAACTTCAAAGTTATACAGCATGAAAGTAAAGCTCTGAGACAACAATAATGCACTGTCTGAGCGATTTTACTTTACGAAATGCTATATTACTCGGTTAATCTTCATTCTTAAGAAGAGTGAAGCAGGGCAGCATAAAAACTGCATTTATTTCTCAGCAATACACTTGTTCGCATTTCTAGGACCTTCCAGTCGGAGGTCAAGATATTCACAGTCGACCGATTGTGCTGTAGTGCTAAAAGAACGACTCCTAACGGCAGTTAACTATCCTCGCTATTTGTTACCTATAAGGTCTACGCCTTAGTTTTCTTTTAGTTTAAGTGAAAAGCAGTTTTCTGAATAAGCAGAGTTTTCATCATCGCTGGGTATAATACACGAAAAGGGGATTCAGTGTACTTACGAAAGTACAATATACTGCTACATCTTACTCCTTTTGACCCATAAAAGGGTCGCCGACATTGCTGTGAGATTAAAGGCGAACGAAGTCTTGGATGATTAAAGCAAATCCTGATAAACCAAATAAGTGCATCATTAAGAAAAAAAGAGTTGTCCGACAAGCTTATACCACATCATCCAAACTATGCATCGTCTTGAACAAATCAAGTGAAAACTGGATAGTAGAAAAGTGAAAGGTAGCTACACAATTTTTTTGTTTTTGATGAAGGGCATTTAATGCACGAGCAGTAATCAGGCGCAATACTAACCATTTTGAGCAGTAGATGCAAAAAGGCCATCATTCATGCCTACATAAAAAGTCCCTGATGCTGCCCATTCATTCAGAAAAGTGCCTTCAACCCGGTGGTTATAGGCAGCCTGAAGTACACACGTTGCCATTTGTTCGATTCTGCACCCGAGGCTAAAAAGGCATCAGAGATCCATGCTTCCTGAGTTTGGAAATTGGCACGAGACCTGTTTGCGGGAATAAAAGCATTGGCTTGGTATATCGGTAGGTCACCGCAGGTGATTATGGGAGAAGGCTTTTGCTAGGACCACCTGAATAGAGTCGAATTCAAGCATTATGCCTCAGTAATAGATCATCGCCAAACAACGAACACTGTATTCATGTTTAACTTAAATGGTCAACTTAGCTTAAAACGAAGAAGGAGCCGAGGAAGAAAAAGTGGTCTGCGTTATCGAATGCTCTATCGAGGATGATTTTAAAAATAGATTATTAATAATGCCCTTTTCATTCTTCATTTAAATGCAACTGATTATTAAGCGAAAAGGATAAGTTGAGTGCCGACTCGAGTTGCGTGGCATGTATGAAAGACGTCAAATGAGTAATTGACTTTAGCTGTCAAGAAATGCGCGTTATTTTTATCAGGAAAGAAATTTGTTTTCGATCGTCCACCTTTCGTGGATAGTCCGCAGAGTGAAGCAGCAATGCAAGCTCTTTTATATAGTTTATTTACCAGAAAGACTTTTAAATATGGCCTTCTTAGCAAGGATGAGTTAACCCATGTGAAGTTGAGCTGCACATGTGAAGTATACAGTGCTTGGCGTCATCTCTACCTCCAGTCTTATAAAATAACAGCTCATCAGAACTTCCTCATCCGACTAATAGTCATCTCGACTGGGAAAGGTAAGAAGACTAATTCGATCATCGCTTTTCATTTGAGAGAGTAATGTACTTCCTTAATAAGCTTAAAGTTAAATTGCTTCAAACTTTCCCGAAAAAGATCTGTTCCACGAAGCTTAAGGCTTGTGCTCCATTATTAACAAGTTAAAACGAGCTTGATAAAATTAAATTTTATTCGGCCGATATTTTAACGCCTTCGTCTCCCTCAGACGATATCCGAACAGATTGTCTACAGTTCATCCTTATTCCGATGTAGGCACTCGTGATCGCGTCCAGTCGAATCTAATAGGGCGGCGCTCGAATGGAAAGCCAATGCTCTTTTCTACGGGATGGTTGTCGTTGATACTGATTGTACGTTGAAAATCGTTCGTTTTTCTGTTGGTAATTCACCCTGCTGCGATCGGTACCTTTATCAGCTAGCACAGAGCGCGACAATCTTTGAAAAACTGCTTTTCACAACGTTGCTGAGATATTTGCAAAACTCTGGACCGCAGGTGTCTATGGTGGGGAACGAACGCGCTATTATCCTTTCCGGGGAGTAACGCGTTCACCACCACACCATGCGGGTCCTTTGTTTCGCACGTCTCTCAGCTATTTCTATCGATCTTTTTGCCACAGCAATCACCCGCCAGCGGGGTTGATCTGGGGAGCGCAAATCGGCATAGAACCCAGTTAAACTATGGCTGTAGTTGAAATCACAATGTTTAAGGTTTTGTTTTCTGCCTTCTATAATTTTCATGGCAGGTTACTAAGCGAAATAAACTGCTTTTCCTTTAATCTAAGTTTGACCAATCAACATGTATTCTCTTATTTACAAGGTTGAACGAGGTTCACAAAAAAGCTTTATTCACCTAACGTTTCGGGGCCGTCACCTTTTTCGGAGCCTGATGTAGCTACGGCTTATGATTGTCGTAGGTATTCTTCACTTCTTCGCCTTAAATTTTGTACTCAAACACTCTCTTTCTTTTCCTCGCTCTCTTTTCTATTGAAATTTTCTTATCACTTCAAGCATACTTGAGCAAACTTGTGAAGGTAATCAGATTTCCCGTTTCACCTGTAACAACCCTTTCAAACTATGCCCAGACTGCAGCAATAATTTGCTGATCTTTCATGCAAAAATTAAAAATTTATAGAAGCCCTCAGTGGTCCGATAAGGAATTACCAGCATACACTTGCGAAGATTCGGAAGGTCTGCACTAAAACATCTATCTTACTGGTATTTTTCCAGCTATTCAAGACTTTTCCTTACAAGTTCGGAAGAGAACTCGTCATGTCATTTTTAATTTGTCATCAATGGCAGTGGCGGGCGACCCTTGGAGATTGAATGAGATTTCTTCCACAACATTCCTGACATAACCACAATGGCGCTGAGATATTTGCAAAACTCCAGACAGCAGGGGTCTGCAGAGAGGAATGAATGCGCTATTACCCTTTCCGGAGGCTAACGTATTCACCAACACACCATACGTCTCTTGAAGTTGTGGCTTCGACCCCGGCCTCAGCTTAACTGTTTTCATCGCAGAATTGTACTCTGCAGATCAATCCCGCTGACAGAGGATTGCTGATGGCACTGGTAGAGATAAACTTAGCTTAGAGAAAGGTTAAACGAAAGATACGTATGGTGTGGTGGTGAACACGTTAGCCTCCGGAAGGGGTAATAGCGCGTTCCTTCCCCACCGCAGACACCTGCTGTCTGGAGTTTTGCAAATATTTCAGCACCATTGTGGTTGTATCATACGTAATACTCTGCCGTGAAAAATTGAGATAGGTAATAAATAAAAACGTTAACATTGCTGATATAGTTCCCAAGATCGACTTTCTATCAACCTCGGCATTGGATTATAATATATGTCGTTCTCTTCCTCAGCAATTGCAAGGTTGTCGTACAGCATACGTTACGTTCAACAAACAGTTGCTGACATCTCGACAGTAGCGCCTTCTTCAGAGCCTGAAAGGGTATATTGATGGGTAATTTACCACGCCAAACGTGACACATACAGAAAGATGAAAATCTACACGGTAATCACATGATCACGAATGCCAAAAACTCTACAGTGAATAGGAAAGAGAAATACTCAGAGTACACACGTGATCTCGCCCCGTACCTTCTCGTCGATTTTTGCTGTGGGATGGTACAATCATCGACCATATGCTACTCAAATCGGCGGTTTTCCTCAGTGCAGTGTAGGTAAAAACGGTGCCTTTTTCGATAAGCTGTTAGTCATGTGATTTTCATGTAGATTTTCATCTTTCTCTTCGCGTTGTTGAAGCGTTTGACCTAGTAAATTGCGTATTAGTGTACCCTTCCAGGCTCCGAAGAAGGCGATACTGCCGAAACGTCAGCTACTGTTGTGTTGCATGTGTGTTTTGTATGGAAGTAAAGGTATGTTGTATAACAACCTCGCGATTGTTGAGAAGGAAAACGACGCATTGCTGACATAGATGTGGCCCCAGTGAATCGAAAAGAGAATTTCCATTTTAAATTTCGGAGTCCTCCAAAACGGCTGAATTCAGCAATTTATTTACTTCTAGCTCGAGGTTCGAGAAAAAATAAAGAGCTTCCTCTCAGTTAGAATGATCCGTCAAGGTGGTGAGCTTACGAACCGTTATACCAGACGACAGTAGAAATGCGCAACAATCGAGCAACACAAGTCCACGCAGGAACCGTATTGGGTAGAAATACCGTGCAATGCATGCATTTCCCAGCGAACCGGGGCTAATCAAGCACATCATTAGACCGATGTCAGCAAACTGTTACCAAGTTTTTTTTTATACCAACCTTGTATTATCTCCATCATATATAAAATTATTGCTACCAAACTCGTTCGGTAGAAGCTGCATTTGATCAACGAATTCTATTAACTTGCCGTAGCAACCACCTTGGAACGCTCTTAAAGCTGTCTCGCGATTCCAAGGTAAACCAAACTTCAGGAAAAGATTTTTATGAGAAGCAAAATCCTTAAGTGACGGTCGAACCGGCACGTAAGTTCGAAGACTTTTAGGTGGGTGGAAAGTGCTAGGGAACGGAATCAAATGGAAAATGTGCTCGGATCCTCACAATTTACCATAGAAGTGACCAGAATGGTAAGATAGTTCAGCATGTAAAAAAAATATTTATAAGATGTATAAAACTTTCATTAAAGTCGAACGTAAAACTACAAGAAACCTTTGACAACAAACTATGACTTATACACAATTTTAACTTATTATTTACTGCCTACTCTTTTTAATGGCAGTGTATATTGCAAAATATAACTTTAACGATGCTGAGATATTTGCAAAACTCTGGACCGCAGGTGTCTGCAGTGTGGAACGAACGCGCTGTTGTCCTTTCCGGGGAGTAACGCGTTCACCACCACACCATACTGGTCCTTCGTTTCGCCTATCTCTCAGCTAGCTCTACCGATCTTTTGCCGTCAGCAATCGCCCGTCAGCAGGAATTAACTGGGGAGCCCAAATCGGCAACGAACCCAGTTAATTCCCGCTGACGGGTGATTGCTGACGGCAAAAGATCGGTAGAGCTAGCTGAGACAAGCGAAACGAAGGACCAGTATGGTGTGGTGGTGAACGCGTTACTCCCCGGAAAGGACAACAGCGCGTTCGTTCCCCACCGCAGACACCTGCTGTCTGGAGTTCTGCAAATATCTCAGCATCATTAAATTTATACCTTATACAGTTTTTATACATAGTGATTTCTATTGGATTTTCTCGTAACTAGAGCTGTGAGAGTACTTTTTGAGAACTACATTTTTTCTCATGAAGATGAAAGTTGGTGTTTCTCACGAAAGTTATTTAGTGAGTCATCTAGAAAAGACGTGTACCTTACTTTATGAGATGTAGTTTTATTCGATTTTGATTATGGTGTCTATTAGCAGTCTTTTCCAACTAGCTCTACTCGACTGCAGACTTTACCAAAATGAATGTGAGTTTGAATTGTGACTCGCATTCACCAATAATTCTGTTCAATAAACGTGTACAAATCCATGATCCAGCACATACAAAGAGTAACTATTGATTTGTTTCATATCTCACGGTCTAATTAATTAACAGAGGCGCGTGTGGCGCAGTGGTTGGAAGTGCCACTGCAACACAAACGTGGAATCGATCCCCGCGCCCATCGCCCACCAAGCCTTCCATCCTTCCGGGTTCGGCAAATTGGTACCAGACCTGTCTGAGAGGATAGCAGCACTGGCTCGATACATCGGTAGGCCACCGCGAGTCATTGAAAAGGCCAGATATGCATTCAGTCACCTCCAGCGATGCTTTATGAAGTCGAATACATGGCGCATCCCTCAGGGATTGATCAACGCCGAGAGCTTTATCCTTTATCCTTTATCCTTTAATAAATCAATGTTAGATAAAGAGATAAATTTTAACCTGAATTACTCTAAGAAAACAATCCCTCATAACAGTATTGCTACTGACGTTTAGACGAAATCGAAGCAACAATACCAACAACGACAGCAGCAACAACAATAACAACAACATCAACAACTTATACCAACCATCAGGTCAACAAGGATGGCAAAGGAAAACTAATAAATCTAAGAAAAGAGTTCCTTCTTTTTATCTCGAAAGCGATCATTGGTGCCGAAGGTTTGAAAGAGGCGGAATAGGTGAAGTTGAAGAAAGCGGGTGGGCGTTACTTCGCCCACTGGCCACGGCAATGCTCATCTCATAACGTTTCGCTCTTTGTAGAATTGTTAAAAAATTCATGAAATCAGCATGGGATAGTGATTTTTGTGAAAGTTCCTAGGATCGACTTTCTATTGATGATTTTTGTGATTTCTTCGCAATATTCGTTGAGGTTTTCATTTCTTCTTGTGCCAGTGATCCAACTCGTCGTCACTTCGCCAATTCGCCGAATATTCAATCTTATTCGGGTCGCCACTCTAAATTTCTTCGTTACTGTCACTAATTCTGTTTTTGATCCGCACTTTTTTCAAGCGATCTTTAAGTACAGAGTCTATTTTTCAGATATGGTCTCACACATTATTAATAAGCTATTATTTTGCTACAGTGATAGTGAACGTCCGTCAGAATTCTCCGTGCAGGAGATTACTGCTATAAAGGACGTCTGGATGAGGTATAACAGCATTACCTATTGTGATTGTTATTTTTGCGAATTTTCTAGATAAAAACAAACCAATTGTTTTTCATTGTAATTGAAATGGACTGTATTTTGTTTCCATGAGACTCAAACTGGTTTGAATTAATTAGTGCCGAACAATGAACAGCATTCAGGACTGGAAGCCCAACAAAAATAACACTTCTATTCAAAATTTTCCACACGGAAAATAGGTACAATTATTTAGTGCACTCTCTCATGTGCCAATAAGACTGATTAAAGGAAAGTGATTCAAGTAACATTAACAATATCACCAGTAATCCCACTGATTACTCAGTAAAATAAGCGAGCAAGTGCACTATGTGCAAAATTCGAGTAAGAACGATGGAAACAAATTTTTTGTCCATTTTGGTCAAATCTAACAAGAAATGTAATCATAGTGATGCTGTGATATTTGCGAAACTCCGAACCGCCGGTGGCTGCGGTAGGGACCGAACATATTACTACCCTTTCCGGGGACTAGCGAGTTCACCACCACACCGAGCGAGTCCACCGTTTCGCATTTTTGTCGGCCGTGTTATTGACTTATAGGTGCTATCAGCAATCACCTGTCAAGGAAATCTAACAAGAAACTTCTTTCAGAGAATTTTTTTAACCTACAATGTGAAAGTGAAGCGAGAAAAAAAGTAACGAGCGCTGAAAATATATTTTCACTTATCCTTATACAAACTTGTCTTAGCAATTCGTACTTTTGCTAGTATTGTTAATAATCTTTAGTATAAAACTTTTGTTACGTACGCACTTTCCAAATAACTGTGAAACAGCATAGCTCAGTTCCTTCACCCACCTTGAACCTCTTGTGCTAAAACATACTGTACGGAATAGACGATTTTCCTGATTTTAGGGATTTTGAACAAGTCATTGGCAAGGCTAAATGGTTGCGAGCAAGTTAGTGGCTACGAATTGAACGACAACTGAAAGTTGACTTGTAGTGAATACAGGGGCCCTGCTTTACATGTGGTCGCCAATTCGATCATGCTCCCTTACGAAGTGAAGTTTCACATTTCTCCTCATTCGGAAATTGGCACCACACTTGTCTGAGAGAGTAAAAATACTGATTTAATACATCCGCAAACCTCTGTATGTAACTTTGTAGGTACACTAGGCATTCGCCTATGATGCTCAATACTGCGTCGTAGATGAATTATCCGACGAGAGGGGTTGCTGATTATGTTATTCATATTCGCTGAATTTAAGTAGATGGTATCCTTCATGTTCATTTAGTCTGAGCAGGCAACTGAGTGCCTGGGAAAAACTAAGTGTGCGGCGGTTCGGTGTTGCCTCCAGTATATGAGCTAGACATCTAGAGCGGAGGAGTCGCACAACAAGCTCTTAGTGAGTATAACAAACTTCCATCGATAGAACCAAAATAACTAGCTCATTTTTTGTGTTTTCTCACGAAACAAAGTATCTTGGAAGGAAATTATGGAAGAACCGCGTTGTTGTTTCTATCTCTCGAGAAAGCGGAACTCACATGGGCAACTCTGGACAGCTGTGGTTGCTGTTACTCATTCGAGTTACTCAGTGATTAATAGGTTTTCAGGTCATATAGGAGATAGCTGCTTCGAGGAGTAAAGGTCGTAGTCTGTGATTTCGTCCACATCTTTAAAACCATCTCATAAACTTTCTTGAGTTGATCATTTTTATTAGGCGAATTGTAAAAATTAAGAAACGGCCACCGAGGGCAACATTATTAGCGATGATGTTCCACACCAGGCTATTTTTTTTCACAAAGACAGCAGAACCACGTAAACCGATCCACTTCTAATTATCGTCAGCGTTATCTTTAGATTTTCCTTACATTAAATCAAGAACGCGTCTTGGTGGCAATGATTACCACTGTCGCGACATTGCTTCTAAGTTCTCTGATTGAATAAATGTGAAGTTGTGGTTGGGAACGTGTCACTGGTTTCTTTTGTCATTTGCTACTTCTGAAAGTTATGACACTGACGGATAAACGTTCGTATTCTATCTACCGAGACAACTGATTACACGTGAAAGAATCCAAAGAGTCGGTACTTTACTTTATTTTTTATTAAAAAAAGAGAACTTACTTTTCATGGGACTATGAATTTGTTGTATTCTAGGCAGCAGATTAAGGGATACAGGTGTCGTATTATAAACAAAGTATTTACTTGGAAAAAGCGCATTCATGTCACTTTTGTTCAACTACAGTGTTCGTCAGTCTCATCTGTCTTCAATGAATGTTACTTCTTAATAGATTTGATTCTCATCATGGCTGCGGTTAGTCAGTTAGTGGACAATTTGCTGACTTCCGGAGGATAGGAGCCTTAGTTGGCCCGGGATGTGTATTGGCACCACTACTGCCGATCTACCCGAACTCAACTGAAACTTCATTGGCATCCTGCAAGTGGAAAGCGTCCGGCCTTCAGTTTGCGTTCAACTGTGAATTGAATGATAAGAGCTGTGCTGGGTAGTGAAATTTGGAGAATGTGAGCAAGATGATATGGAAAGCCTCAAGGAGACGGAGAAGAGCAAACGGAGTATCTTCTTGAAGTTCAACGGTCTTTTTCGTTTACAAACAAAAATACGTTGAATAATTAGATTTACTAATATTAAATATTACGAACACTGAGGACACTGGATTAAATGACTTCGTCTTAGCTCTAAGAGCGGTTGTGGATTAACTCTGCTTACTTCCGTTCTTTTAAATCTCTCTCTTATATAAATGACGAATAAGGACCAAGATGTCTACATGCGTGTTATGGTATCCACAACCGACAAATCATCAAACTATACTCAATCATTGTCAAACGACCGACTTGAAATTCCTCGTAGTTCTCAGTTCATTCTTAATTCATAGATTTAAAGACGTCATTTTCAGCCAATTTCCATCAGTACAAGTGTGTTATTCTCTTCTGAACGGAAGATTGTCATAATACTTCTGTGAACAATCCAGATGAGAGTGACAAATTTAGCTATGGTGACTGACGAACACTAATTCCTTAGATATCCTTTTTCGCTTCATTACTATTGTTGCTATTGTGATGCCCCACCAAAAGAACGTTTTGTTGTCCACAAAAATTTGATTCAAAGCAGACTTAGCCAGTTTAGTTGTTATAGTAAGCATTTCTAAATTTTTGCTAGGAATCCAGTTTTAAATGAATAATGGGTATTCAGAGCTCGCAATGTCGAAGTTGGTGAGAACATATTGACCGCATTAATCGAGAAGAAACCTAATTTCGCTGTCTATTACGGTTTCGAAACATCATTGGCCGTTGAAGAATTGAGGAAGGGAACGATGTTTATTTTACAGGTTTCTTTTATTCGACAGTTGCTTTTTTTCTTTTTTTTTCATTTTGTTCTGCTATGAATAATGAAATCAGAGTCTCAAAGTGAGTTCTGCTAGATTCATCATCATTAATCTTACATCGAGAATCGGTGTTTACCGAATGAGTTGCCTTCACGTTCGAACGCATCACTGTTTTGTTTTCTATTCATCTCCTAACAATTATACAGCAGAAATCAAAACGAAACCACCTTAATGAGCTCGATGTGGACAAATAGGACGACTAACTGATTCCTTTCGTTCCATTTGTGTAAAGTTGCCATTCATTGGAAAAATTCATTATCGATTCCCAAAAAAAGTGTAGTAAACAAACGTGGGTACGTCATCGTGCAAATGCCACAGGTAGTTTAAACAATTAAGATTAGAGCACTGCAAGCTATGAAATATGCTTTAATAGTCGGCCAATGGAAATAGTCGGTGTGCAAAAAATTCGACTACCGATTTTTAAATAACCTCGGCACGACTAGTAAAGGGTGCTTGTTGAGTTGTTAGAGATGTTCCTCAATACACATAGAGTTGATTCCCTGCCCTAGACTCACCAAGCCTTCCTCTCGTCCGATGTCGGAAAACTGACACCAGACCTGTCTAGGAGGACAGCAGCGCTTGTCGATACATCGGTAGACCACCGTGAGTCCTTGTATAGGCCAGGTATACGCTCATTAACTTCTATTGACGCGTAATAAAGTGGAATGCATGGCACATCTCTCAAGATTGGTCAATACCGAGAACTCCTTTATTTCATGACTATTAAATAATTTGTTCCGCTCATACTCTGATATAAAGGTTTAACATGCAACTGTGAACAACTAAGAAAATTTCACGGCAACCAATTCACAATCTATCAAATACACATTTGGATTTCAACAAGAATTGGAAATGTCAGAGGAAAGAGGAGAAAAAAAGAGAAGAAGCTATGCAATGCTCTCTGTTCACGCTTAGAAACGGTCTGGAATTGCCGATTCATTTCAGTGCTTTTGATTTCGCGGAGTCACTGAGAATAAATATTCGTGAAAAGATTTCGTCGTATCAGGGCGAAGTTACACGAGCTATTTATGGTGGATCATTCACTTGAAAAAAAAAACCTAAAAATCACTTGCTCTAAGGGATTATAATGAATCGATTTATGTTTTACTCTAGGCTCGACGCATTCAAAATTTTCTGGACACAATCGTTTCAACGTTAGGATTTTGTCCGGATGCCACTATACACCATATGGCATATCGAATAGGCCAAATCCATTACCACAGGTGAGTTTACTAAGCTTTTTCTTTTACGGAGGAGTTTTCAAGTGTCAATCATATAAACGCAGGTGATTTTTTTTACCATTTCAGAGGAGTGAATTTTGGTGCCGATAACTGGCTCGTGTTTAAGAAGGTCACTATTGAACAAGTGCTTGCTGTACAGAAAAGGCCAACTACAGTGAATGGATCTCCTAAAGAGCAAGAAAAGTTCGAAGTACGTGAACGTTTTTTGTTTCACTTCATAAAACACTTTACTCACTTTCATCTTGACTCTGAATACGAAAAGAGGGACATTTGACAAAAATGTACCAAGAAGTGGAGGGAGTTCTTGGATCATTCGTTTCTGTGACACTCCAGGAGTAAGTCAAATGAAATAAAGCAAGTCGTTCAAATCGATTTAAACGCGCAATGATCGAAAAGTAGGCAGCATGTCGCGTCTGCATGCAAAAAAGTTTATTCGGCAGACCAAGTTGTCGAGTATGGATACGTTTTACGTCTTAAAGATTGATAACACTAAGTTTTCGGTATAGATCAGTGTTGATACAGTTGAATTATCGCAGTGATCATTAGATCCATATTTGGCTTATAGAGCGAATTACGGTTGCGTAATGATGCATCAAGAAGCCGTTTTTATTTTCCCCATTCAATACAGTACCCATTTTTTCCCAATCCCCTGATGTTGGAGGGAACACTTGTTCAGCTCAGAGTTCTTAATGAACCATAGGTCGATAAAAGAAGAATTAGAGTGTAGCATACTGATTTTAGGCAAATCTCGACTCTTGGAAAAATCCAAGTTCTGGAAAGACTAACATAGCCGCTATCGGATGGAACAAGCTGATGAGTTTAATTATAAGGGAGATGAAACGAGGTACGACAACTTCTCTTAAACGCCAGAGAAAATTCCATTTCAGAAGTAACTTGCTAAGCTAACAGAGTGTGCATAGCACTAACTTTGCCGACTTGTGATTTGATATTTTTCAGAGACTTTTATCCTAATTTTGCAGGATTTCTTGATGAAGCACTGAAAAATTGCGAAGATGATCCAAATGAAAGCATCTAACCTTTTTCTGTGTTTTTTCTCTTTGTTTCCTCGTTTTTATTTTGTTCATTCATCACAAAGTCACAGCATATTTCTATTTATCCACCAGAAGCGGTGGTCCATCTACATGTAGTCTTTACTGGCTACGTACCTAGTCTTTTCTCGTAGTTGTTTGCTCCTCGTCGCCCTTTTTCATTCACTTTTGAAGCTGCATCGTGAAATTTGAACATGGAAGCCTGATACACAACTATTACATGGATTACTAACCGTTGAACAGTTCTTTCTTAAAGCAGACTTAACTAATCTGTGAAGTAGTTTTTACTTTTTCTACTAATAATTACGACCATCCTAACACTGACAATATCTCATACTCGTTTATATACTGGAATAGGCAATGAATATTCGGTAAATTGTGGATATAAGAGCGGAGAAGTCAAGAATTCCAAGCGAAAGACCAATGTAGTCCATGGTATTCTTTTTCCAGTAGTTTGTTTTAAGATTGCTGTAATGCGGTTATGCTGTAATTAAGGACTTTTTCTTAATACATCTTACCAGTTTTCACAGCAAGACGACATTACGGTATTGACAGGTCCACAATTCTCTTCACTTTACTGTAGTCATATCATACTGTACGTGGTATTAGGAGATTATCAATGTCTTACTTTCGACGAAGTGTTCAATGTTAAACCTTGTCAGTTTTTTTCCTTCATAATACTACAGCATAAAGCAATTTGCATCACAATTTCGTTTGTACGATCCCGCACGAATTTGCCAGTAAATGCGAAAATAATGAAAAATAACACAAAATTAGAAGAAATGGAAGCGGATAGAAAAAAGTGTTCCATATAAACAACAAAAAAAAACAACAACAACAACAAATCGCTTAGGAATAAACGTGGTTGTGAATCCATAAAAGAAATCATTGTGAACTTAGTACTAGGAACGACATATCGATAAAGGTACTGTCTAAAATTTAATCACTATAATAATTTGTTGCGATACGCCGCTTTACACTGTGATGAACAAAACAGATTACGATCTTTGAATAAGAATTTCTTTCCGATCAAATCCATATCACATTGACGACAACTGAAAAATAACCGAGTAAGTGATGAATAAAGTACATAGAGTTCTACTGAAATCCACTCTAGTCGTACACCTAAAGTCAGTGATACAATGATTTCCGCCGACCGAAAGGATAATCAACCCTTCTACCAAATCACCGACCACAGAGTGGCGGGAGAGGCTTAAATAAACTCTAACAGCCTTTTAGTTGGACTAATATCCAGTATTATTTAAAATATCTAACCAGATTGAAGTAAGGACATCAAGAGCTATTTCGCAGAATGACAATGGATTTTCGTATATTTTAAATCTCTTGAGCCAAAAAGTGTCTGTGCTTCTAAACCATCTTATAAAGGATAAGCATCCGTTTTTAATAAGCCACTTAGAAAAAATATTGATTTCAAAAGTAGTACCGAACTTACTGGAAGCATTCCCTCTTGGCATGCCAGTGATAGTCCTGATAGTTCAGACGCTTTTCGTCAGCTCCAATTTTCTCTCCACATGTGTCACAGCTCTAAAAAATGTCTACATAGACAACTGAGACAGATTCTTGTTTTTTTTAGAAAATGTTAATGTCATGAGATCGACAAAAACAGTATAACAAGAGAAGTATCGTAAAATCTGAAGCGTCTGATATATAATGGTGAAACATTTGAAGACATAACAGACATCACAAAACCTCATAAGTGCGAAACTGTTAGTTTATGAAAACGGCTCGACGCTAACCCTGGCGAAGTACTTCATGTAGCAGTCGATACAATGCGGTTGATCGTTCTTCGTCATGTAACGGTGACCACCGAGTCGAAAATCGCACTTGAAGCACGCAAAATGATCAAAGTGCCACGATTTCTCCTCAGCAAATGTGTATTCGCGAGCGAAGATCAGCTATAAAAAGAGGTACTCTGTCGAAAAGAAGTTAATTGTAGTCATAGTTCACTTCTAATTTATTTAACTCGCTTGTAACACAGTGGCTAGAGGAACCCATGCAATGCTTATGGTCACTGGTTCGATCGTGCACAAGGCGCTTAATTCGCCTATTATCAGACTGAAATCGGTAAAAGGCTCCAAAGTTGTTTTATATTATAGCGGTATTGATTTGATACATAAATAGATTAGCGAAAATCACTGTTAGACCAGATAGGCTTTCAATCCAGGCTTACGATGCTTGGTGAAGACGAATGCATAGGGCGCCGCTCAAGATGTGATCAACTTTGTACGCTTTCTCCTTTACTTTTAACTCTCCCCATGAAGCAGAAGAGTACGCCGCTTGTTTTTTTTTTGGAATTTTAAGAAAAATTAAAGACCGTGTGCGATAATATTCTTTTCGGCAAGTATGACAACAATGGAGATGTGGCGGTAATTGTCATTTTCGTTGATGCGGAAATAGTCTAGAGAAAACCATTCAGGCTCACACTCGGGCAAAACTCCGTCACAAACTCATTAAGTAGAGAAATGAATTCCTCACACACACACACACACACACATTGGTTTCTTCTTAATGACATCTTGAGGATGGCATCGAATGGCTGTTTTAATACTCTACGAAGAAGAAAAAGAACTTCTCTCTTTAAAAAAAAGTCACCAAATCTTTTTTGGTTCTAAAAGAAACGTTTCAGAGGTTTTTGAAACAAAAACGCTGTCTTTTCCGATTGCCAATGGTTACCAATACTAAGTACTAAACTGCCTAAATGGTCCTTTTCTTAATTTCTGAAGGAAAGAAACTTAATTTAGCGGTAAAGGAATCCCCAGCCGTTATAGCACGTGAGGAGGAACGTTTATGTGACGGATTTCGCTCCAAAGTTGTTATCGTCGTTAGTGTTACGTTTGTACTCCCAACTTTTACCACTAGGAATTTTCATTTGCCTTCAAAAACGTGCAATCTTGGAACTTTTGAGCCATTTTTGAATATTTCCTCATTATGTTCACTGCCTTTTACAAGTTTTCACGGCAGAGTATTATTTGTGAAACAACCACAATGATGTTGAGGTATTTGCAAAACTCCTGACCGCAGGCCAAGATAGAACTAGCTGGGAGACATACGAAACGAAGGATCCGACCCACATGATGTGGTAGTGAACGCGTTACTCTCCGGAAAGGTCAATAGCGCATTCGTTCCTCACCGCAAACACTTGCGGTCCGGAGTTTGCAAATATCTCAGCATCATTGTGGTTAATTCCTCATTCATTCATTCATTCTTTCATTTATCAACCTTTTCAACGGCTCTCCATAGTCCAAGCAAAGCGTTCCTGGAGCCGATGTCTATATTGTTATCGTTTATTACAAAATTTTACCACGTATAATCTCATCTCAAGAGTCACGTCTAGTCCAGCGGTCGGAGGCGTTCTGCAATACACATGAGGACGGTTCCGTGCCCCAGGCTCACTAAGCCTTCCATCCCTTCGAGATCGGCAACTTGATACCGAACTGGTCTGGGAGGATAGTAGAACTGACTGGGTACATCAGTAGGCCATTGCGAGTCATTGCAAAGGCCAGATAAGCGTTAATATGCTTTAAATCAATGATGCTTAATGAAATCCAATACATGGTGCATCCCTCAGGGATCGAGCAATGGCGACAGCTTTATCCTTTTTTTACCATCTCATCCTTAGAAGTTATTGAAAGTTTCAATTACATACTTCGTGAAAAATTTTGAGAAGAGGAACTTATTTAAGAATACATTTAGCAGGAATTTGTCAGTTAATCTACTTAGAGACGACATAAGCGCTAAGTGTGACAACGGAAATGATCCAAACGATAAGCGGATGAAAAAATAATCAAAAAATAAAAAGAAGGAGGAATTTACTGCATTACCTCATCACACCCCGCACATCTCGGATATTGCTGATCAGCAAAATGTCGTCCACAATAATACTTACCTAAACGGCAAATTAATAAAAAAAGAGTACGCTGCCACTGAAAATAAAACTAATCAGTTCTTCTCAGCGGAAATAGCTATTGTTAAAGTTAGTTGAACGACTTCGGCTATCACAGTGAAAACAGTCTTTTAACCTTGAAAGTGAAAATAAAGCATGTCAACCAGAAGCTGATTGCATTGAGCACATCGGAAACAGTTCGGATGCCACATTTCCTAGAAAGAGTGCTAAATTTAAGTAGTAAAACCATCACAATACTAAAATATTTAAAGCTGTAAATAGTTACCAGTATAAAAATCGCAAATAATCAGTTTTGGTGGTAATAAATCTTTCCTGGCGTACATGGAGCCTTAAGGGCTTTTTCTTCTAATGTCCAGCAACTGCTAGTGGTTCACTACCTGATCGTGTCACCACATTTCTTTTGTTATCGAATTCTATGTACAATGGAAACTTCACCTACCAGCAACCACCAACCAGGAAAACAGCTTTTAGTTTCCAATCGGAAGCATAAACAGGAGTTAGCGAGGTTAGGAGTTATTGCTTTCCCGGCAATGAATCACAAACAGGAAAATGACGGCGCTCTGACGAGGCCCCAGCACGGCTATTGAGACTCACGGGAAGAAAACCACAAATTACCAGTTAAATAATCTTACTGTTGCCTGCATGATTAATTTCTTATGCCTTCTGAAGAAAGTGCATCAAGAAATCCAGGTAATTCCCGGATACAGATTCCTAACATATTGCATTTGATTAAACCATTACATGTTATGCCAAACGCGTTTCAGCTGCAAAAGCAGATTTGCTTATTCATATTTGGTCTCAGGATTTCAATATTAACACGTCTACAATAACAAAACACATATTGGCTAAAGCACTTCTGACACCATTCTCCCCACCGGAAAGAAAAATTGGCGGTTTGATATCAGTTGCTGTCTCACTGCCAACTCTGTCATTTGTGCAAAAATACTCGCGTGCTATCTAGAGACTGATTAATTTTAGGACTCTTGCTAAACCTTGCCAAAGACTTTATGTCTAATCAAGAAGCTCCAGCGATCGACCTCAGCCGCTACTGTAGTCTAGATAGATAGCGGATTATTTTTATCTTTTCCAAAGTTAAGGAGAAGGACAAACGTTTTCAGTTATTGAATGAACAATTAGTGAACATTAAATCTACTCAGAAGAAACTGGCTTCCATTGTTGGACGCTTAAATTAACCTACCCAACAATAGTTACATCACCAAACGGTGAAGAAAGCCAAGTAGCAAAAGCAAATTGGTTCATCACCTCTCCTCTCTGCACTGACAAAAATGGTCCTTATGAGAAACATGCTTCGAACGGCCACCAGTGTGTGCATAGGAAGAGACCAGAAGAGAGAATTCTGTCTCTAAGAAGAAATAAGCCCGGAATAGGCACGGCAAACAGCCATTTCCAATGGATATGAAACGTTAGATCCTCGTAATATGTTTGGAGAAAGAACCACGCCCTCAAACGATATCTCTAGTGAAAACAAGCTTGCTCTGCCCGTGATTTGCAACGAAATAAGCCAAGCTATAAAACGGCTTGAAAACGGCGGATCCACAGAAATCGGTACCAGTGCGTGAATTATCGCCGAAGATTCTAAGACGCCAGCTTGTTCGTAATCGTTTACATGCCCGTCTAAGCGAAAAGCACAATTGCATAATATTCTGTAACGGTAGAGACGGTGATTGCCTAAGTTCGGATATGGTCTATCCGATCTCCAGTAAAGAGTACAGAGACGAGCACATTGGCTAAAGGGGTAGACCACTATGTATGCGCATAAAGGAACACATAGAAATTAAGTTAAAAATGTTTAACGTTTTGTTTTCTGCCTTCTATAATTTTCATGACAGGTTACTAAGCGAAATACAACCACAACGTTGCTGAGATATTTGCAAAACTCTGGACCGCAGGTGTCTATGGTGGGGAACGAACGCGCTATTATCCTTTCCGGGGAGTAACGCGTTCACCACGGGTGATTGCTGTGGCAAAAAGATCGATAGAAATAGCTGAGAGACGTGCGAAACAAAGGACCCGCATGGTGTGGTGGCGAACGCGTTACTCCCCGGAAAGGATAATAGCACGTTCGTTCCCCACCATAGACACCTGCGGTCCAGAGTTTTGCAAATATCTCAGCAACATTGTGGTTGTATTTCGCTAAGTTAAAAATGTTCCACAAGGCACGAACTGGACGAAGAGACATCATAAAGAGAACTTTGAATTACAATCGACTATCCCGGTGTAGGAATCGGAAACATCGCAGAACTCTCAAAGCATTCTGAGTAAATTCCAAAAATCTAAAAATAAACCGCAGATAGAAATCGCAAAAGGCACTTAAACACCAATGGCAGGAAGAACCGAAAAAAGACTCATACATAACTCGCATCGGCTCACGTACCCCAGTTCGACTTGTGTGAGTCATATGTGGCTCATATCGTTGTGCATGTGTTTAAATGCAGTGGTTAACAAACTCACGCTCTTCGATCCGTGATCCGTTTTGATACCAACGTCACCAACTGGAATCGTGGCCGCACATGATTTGCACTTCTAAAAGAATTTCTTCATATGGACAATGAAGGACATTTGATAGCGTTTCATGATAATGAAGAATGCACAGATTTCAAGAAACTTGTGAATCTAGCAAGAATTTTTTACATCGCCTTAGTTTCTGATAAACTCGATGAAACTGAGTAAATATTTAAAGTGTGCAGATAAAACGGATCATTGCATCGTTCTAAAATAAGGGCTTTAAGCTCACCACAGTTCCTAAAGAGATTTCGTCGATATCATGTGTAAGATCATCGAGTTCACCGGTTTCCGATCGAGGAGCACCTCTTCTCGATGTCACTTCCTTCACTTGACCGACTCCTATCACCTAAAATGAAAGGTTTTTCTAAATTTGATCTTCGTAGCTGGATAGGCATAAATAATTGCTGTAAAAGTAGAAACAACTGTCGATTACAAGTTAAGTTCAGCGCTGAACTGTTGCTCCTCTTTCGCCTTAACATTTCAGTCTACACTAGGAACGTAGAGGAGAGAGCAACGCGAAATGGATAGTCAGTAAGATGCATCGAATAAGCTCAGAACGCACATGCTTGCGAACATTCTCCACAAATCGGCGTAGCACCTCCTTATCCTTCTCAACGGCGAATCTGGCATCTTCAACGTTGCAATCATAGAGTGGTAACTGAAAAAATGATTCTGTTAAGTAACGATATTGAAAATCTTCTTACCGTAGAAATCTAAAGTTCCTAATTCGAGGTTAGGAAATGTTAGAAGACACTTTAAGAAATCATAGTTCTTCGTGACACTAAATGAGGTATGCATAGTTTAACGCCGGGCCTCCTAGTTGTAAATGAGAAGGTAACAATCACTTCTACTTGTTCTTTCCTGGTTGCTTCTTCTTTTTCAGTGCTAAAACGCAGTAGTGGAAGTTTAAAAAAACCAATTTCCCAGAAATGCAATCGGGAATACGCTCTTCAGTGAAAGAAATCATTTAAACGAAAGTTCGAAAGCGGAAAAAAAAAAAGAAAAAAAAAACGAAAGCGTCTACCAACATTTTATCGGAAACTTATATTTTTATGGAAAAAAATTAAGTTGATCAGCATTGAAATGGGAGTTACGTGCACGTCAGCAAGGATGCTGCAACGATGGAGGTAGATGACACCGATGCAAAGCGATTCATTAAAGGAAATCCGAATTGAAAATGTCTTGGCGCCTTGGATAAGCACTACTCATTGATAGAATCAGCTATTTGTCCAATACAACTTGAACTAATATTTATATTTCGTTAAGCAGTCCAGGTACTTGTGTTTCAAAATTAATATTTGTACTGTATTTATGTTTATTATTATTCATTGTTTGCATGTTTTTCGCCGTAAAAATATTGTAATAATTTTCAGTGCGAAATCTATGGAGCAGAGGATAGAGGTCTACCGCAACACATAAGTGGTAGTGGATTCGATTCTATGTCCCGGCTATCCAAGACCTCCATACTTTCAGAATCGGCAAATAGGCTCTAGGCTAGTTTGGGAGGACAAAGGGACAGTGTGCTTAAACGTCAATTGGTCGCAACAAATCGACTGTATAGGTCGAATATGCATTCAGTTCCTTCTTTGACATTATGATTGGAGATGATTGCATGCCGAATTTGTAACGAATTAATCAGAAAGATAGCGTTAAGAATTCAAATGGCTGAAAAAACGAGATCTTAAAGACGACCAAAAATGAGAAACATACCTGATATTGTAGTCGAGATTTGCGATTTTGTTCACCAATTGAGCCGACAATTGGGCGTTCGTGTTCGGGAAGCGCCTGCATGTAGCGTTCGACTAGCGATTTATCCGGCACCGGAACCCAGCTGTACTCGGTTACTGTCTGAATAGAACTATATGTCAAATTAGAAAGAAAGAATACATGGTTAAAGGATTGACAGAAGCCTAAGAATTTGACTGATTAAAATAAAAACAAAAAGGAAGAGACATGAGAACAGAATTAGCTTTTTAGATAGTAGAGCCGACACGAGGTTGATACAAACTTTTATTCGACTAACGTCTCTGCGCCTACTCATTCCTCAGAGCCTCATTGATTCGAATCGATGATCCACTGGCGCCCATAGCCAGTTCGAGTCGAATCACGTGGACTGGGTCTCGTGCAACTAGTAGTGGATAGACTACATGCCAGCTAATGAAGTACCGAACTGCAAGAGCACATAGTGCCCGTCAAGACGCAGTTCACATTGGATGGTGGGAATCGACCGCGATCTAATTCAAAAGACACCGCTAATTGAAGTTCCCCATTCCAGTGGTGCTCACTTCACCGAATTCAACTCGACGCGACAACAAACTCCCAGATCGCGACAAAGGCCAGCTGTGAACCATCGACTTGGACCAATGTGGCTCTGAAGAAGGCGAAGGTTTTGAAGCGTCAGCGAAATAAAAGTTTATGCCAACCTCATGTTAGCTCAATAATGTAGAGAACTACTGAGAATCATTATTAAGGCTAATAAAAGTTGGTTATTCAGATATTAATAAAACATAACTGTTTAGATCTTTGATGATAAGTAATATCTTAACTCGTAGTTAACTACCATAAATGAAATAAAAATCATTATCATCTAGAGAGATAAAGGTTTGCGCTCACTTATTCTCCCAAACCTCCCTACGGTTTACCACCTCAGCGTAAGCTGGGAGGTGTTCCTGGATGTCGGTCTGCCAAGTACAGTAGGGCAATCCACCCCCTGGTAGAGTCTCTCAGGGTGAGAAGAAGTCCGGCGTTTCCATGAAGAAGCCCAACTAAGAACAAACCAATATCAAGATTCGTCACCTTCGTAGTACCCAATTAGTCGCATGGTGGCAAATCTCCCCCTGATCCACAAGGGCTGCGACAGTCTGTGGTGGTCACGACCTGAGGCAGACTTTGGTCTGCTTAGCCTCGCGACACCAGAGAACCACAATGGATAGACCAGTAAAACTCCTCAAAAATAGAGACTATGCTGGGGCACGCACATTCAATGACGACGGGCTATCTAAGTATCCAAGTAAGTACTCTCCCAAATTAAACGCAATAATGTTCTTGAATGCGTCTAGAAAACCCTACAATGCAACCTTTATTATAAAAATATTTAGAACACAAATTTACAAATGACTCAAAAGACTCAAAAATTTTAGAAGTTCGGAGGACGTAAGCATGACATCGGTAATCACCAATGATTTATTCACAAACGTTGTTGTGACAAGTTAAACGAAATCCCAGTTGTACTTCAATCGCTTCATTTTTTTTTCGAAATGAGTCCCGATAATAAAAAGTATTTAGATTTCGAAGGTTATATTTTATTTAACAATGTTCACAATGCGACGGCGTACATTTACGAGTCACATGTGAATCGTGTAGCCCGCAATTTGTTTCATAAGGCTGCAGGGAAATATAGCTAACGAAGATTTGCTACGGTCGGTCTTTTAACTAACGATTTTTTCCGTTTCACTGATATTTAAACTAACCAAATAAAGAAAATAAAGTTATAAATATCTCTTCCTGAAAGAGAAATCGCTTACTAAGTGCACGTTTTAAAAACCCTTTAAATAAAATAAACTATTCTCCAAGCGTTTTTCCTTAAGCTGAACCTAAATTCTTCTACTACAACCGCATTGTAATTTACCTTGTTGGTGCCTTTATCGTTCTCCAACTTAAAATTATAAGCAGCCGTCGGAAGTGTTCGATCCTGGAAAATAAACTGAAATGAATATCATGAATAGGATTTAAGTGCAATGCATTTATTATTAATACAGTTTCTCTAGTAACTCTGGTCAATTTAGCACTTTAAAAAATAGATTATTATTCCCAGAAGAAATCTCCTACTTCCGGTTGAAGATGTTTATGTGAGCTATTATGGAGAAAAAACGCCGTTTATAAGTCATTTCTAATCGACTAAATTGTAATTTAGAAGTATTGAATGTAGAGGAAAACATAAGCTTTACTCCATATTAATTTTATTGATCCAGTTCCGATCTGTTTTAGGCGACCTCGTATTTGAATAAAAGTTCTCACTATAATGTCTGAATTGATTGATTCTATTTTGCTACTATTCCACACCATGCTACGACCGGTGAAAGTCGGCAGGTTTTAATTATCAGAGTAGACGAATAGATGGGGCGAGTGTAGCGCAGTATTTAGAAGTGTCCTGTGAGGCATGTGATCATCAATTCTATCTCACGCCTAAACTAACCACTTCCAGCACTCCATCGGTGTAGGTCAGTTGGCAAAAAAGCAAAAACGCTTGCTTGATACATCATTTGGGTTTTGGAAGTCGATTTATAGGCCACATATGCACTCAGTCACCTCTACACTGCTACGAATAGAATCGACTGTATGGCGGATCAAAGCCGAACGCCTTATTGTTCATGGGAATAGGTTTTAAAAAAGACTAAAAATGTGGAATTTCGTCTACCTTTGAGCGAAGAAATATCTTTGATATCAAATTAAAGTGGAATGAAAATGGCATTGCTAGAGTAGTTGCAAGGTACTGTGCCACTTGTTCTCGTTCTCTTACAAGGCGGTGGACGGAGGTGTGAATAATGACCGAACAGCAAACATTCGTTGACGCTATGGTGAAAAACAGTTCGTGGTTGAGCATAACTTCATATTATTCATCTCTATTGACATTTCTTCATGTGGTTTCTTCAACTTGTTATCCTTTTCCAGCTCTCTACTTGATTCTGAGATTGAGGGAAACGACTTTTTAAGTCACTTTCATAGTTCTTTACTTCTTTTATCAAATCGTACTAAATTATTCTGTTTTCGGATATTTCCAACCAAATAAATACACAATTCTCTAACGATTTTTTGAATGACTGATTTACTCATTATATTCTGGCATTTATCCATCATTCTTTAAGATAGTTATTGACTAGTGAAGAGAAAAAGCCATACATCCCTCTACACTCCGTTCTAACGATCTCCACTTTTCTCTCCATCCTTTGGTATTGCATGGCGCGGAAAATAAAACAAAGTAAAAATAGCTTCCAAAATTGTTGAACAAGAAGTCTGAAGACTATAATATATCTATTAAGCACATAAGCTACTATTTCTACATTCACCTCATTTAAGCATTTAACATATACACCACTATGTCTACATTCACCTCGACAAACGACGTTCTCCGATGTGGGCCGACTTTATGCGATGATGAGTCGGAAGAAGTTGAGCTGTGCAACGACGACTGTTCACCGATAGCCGGAAGTTTAAGCGATTCAGCTAGCTTGGTCTCGAAATGATCTTTTGCATGGAACAATCGTCCTATAATTATCATTTTTTATGGTGTTTTAATGGTTTGTCATACACTTTCTTCCTCTACTTGTTAATGCAGGACGCGTGTGGTGCAGTGGTTAGCGATGCCCGGAAAAAGACAGGTAATCATTGGTTTAATAATGACCGCACGCTAAAGAACTCTTCTAATATTTCAGGAACGAGAGATTGGTGGCAGATTTCTCTGCGAAAATAGAAAACCACTCACATGATAGTAGGTAGGCCAACGCAAATTATTGACTAAGAGAAACATGCACGCGGTCACTTCAAGGATCAGAGTGGAATGTATAGCCGTTCTCCTCTGCATGGACTGATCAACGCCGAAATACCGAAAATTTAACCCTTTTGCCTTTTAGCTATAGCCACCACTTCGCCTTCGAGTTTTCTTTAGTACATGAGATATTCACTTAGAGTTAAGAAAGAACCATCAGGTGGTTATTACGCCATGTAAACCACTGATGGCTGCGAATGCATGAATAATGGTTGGTTTCTCATTAAAAGAGAAATGCCAACGGCATTGCGTCACTTCGGCATTCATACATATTACAGAAGTACAAGAAGTCTTACTTCACTCGCTGATGAGAGTTTTCGATTTGCGTGCAAGAGCCAAGGAAAGCGCGAAGTTTTTGGAGATTCCAAAATCTTCAATCCAGATGAGTCACCTATTTTCATACAATCCAAGATTACGTATCACATTGCGCGGATCCTAACACTTTTCGTATACGATTCGTTTCATCGCATCCACCACTCATGAAGGCCTTCGAACATTTTACGTGTGGGCACGGTTCATACTTGACGGTGTTCGTCTTCTTCATGAACGCCGTAGAACGTTGAGTATTGGTCGAGTTGGTTTTCCCTGGAATCCTGGGATAGCCGTTCGAGGGCATTACCACGTGGATAAGAAGAAGTGAGCTTATCCTAGACGAATCTGGTACCAATTTGCCGATCTTGATAGATGGAAAGTTTATGGTGACGGGAAGGAGTGGAAAAAAGTCCTGAGTGGGTCGGCGTCTTCTGCATACTGATCCGTCACTAGTTTGCGTTATGCGCTCCTGTTCGAATGGTAAAATTACTGAAAATATAGAATATATAAGAAAGCAATGCTATGGAGCACACAGTCGAAAAGACGATGGCAGGAGTATCCCGCACCACGCATGTGAGAAGGGGGATCCGAAGCTCCGATTCACATCAGCGACCAAAAATCAAAGACGTCGCTTCACACTCTAAATTGTTAAAGATAAGCTGGTACGAACACGTAGGAATGACAACAGATGAAGAACCGCTGTTAGATACAGATGATTTAAGCAAAGATTGCGAATGTTGCGAACATGCAGTTTAAAACATCTTGTTGTCCACTTGATAATTTACCACCCAGCACGATAGGAAGATATTTCTGGACGTCGAAAATCTTACAGACAGTTTGCTACGCGCATAGTCATCCATTATAACCAAGGCGACACTTCCATCCTCAAGCTCAACTGAGAAAAAAGACCAAATCAATGCCACTGGGAACCACCGTCGACTTAGCAGAAACCTTCTCTAATTCACAACAGTTGGCGACTATATTTACTGACACACTTAACATCCTGTATGACTACCATGAGACTTCATAGGTTAAAAAAACCGATTAAACGGCAAAATACTGCTCAAATGGGTAATTTACTAAACTCTACGTTCGCATGAAAACAGGCTGTATAAACAAGTCAACAAGGCTTACATAAATATTTACTAAGAAATTCATTCAGCTCACACATGAAAATAAGTGGCTTTATCGCAAAAGGTTTCGTATATTCCAGAAAATAATGAAAAGAACAGAATGAAGGTTTCAATTTCTTTAAACTGACTGAAGTTTAACTTAGAACTCTGGCTTATGCGATAAACTTATTTTTCACTATGTTACAGCTTACACCTTACACGAGGTTGATAAACGTATTTATTTCGGGAAATGTTTCGACGTCTCCGCTCTCATTCGCGGGGTGTTCACTAAAGAAGATCCTGTTTCGGTACGACAACGAAGAGACCACCTCGAGATAACGAACAACTGTGGACCATCGACGCGGATTATCGGTTCTGATGAAGATGAAGACGTCGAAACGTTAGCCGAAATAAATCTATTTATCAGCCTCGTGTAAGCTCAACAATTCAGATATATGTTGACTATTTCAGTACCGAGGTTAAATGGCGGTCGGTTTGAAAATTACTTTTCACTGTTGCTTAAACCCAAAGCGTTTTGATAAATCAGGATGCGACTTTCTGAACAATTAAAAAGACCGCCACGTGGAATAAGATAACAATGAAAAACATATAGATAGCAGAGTAGTTGCAGATTTTAGGAGTGTTTGATTACATTCAACAGCAGATGACCTGTCTATACATTACGCACAAGCTCATCATTTCTTCCATTCCATTCGTTGTTACGCAACTGTGTTATTCATGGAGGTGGTCGTGCTTGCTTGTTGTTTCGGCTGTCACTTTTTCCTTCTCGTCGGCATGAATACTGACTGTTCCACCGTGGTTTTCATGGGACTACGACTATTCCCGTGCTATAGCGTTCCTATACCCTCACCACAGGCAATTCTAAGTTTGTGGATCGATTCAATGCTTTGCGAATGGGATCCTCAAACAATAGCAGCGATTCCTGAGAGTAATGCACTAACAGACGGATCGAACATGAAGTGATAGGCTGAGTTTTTCAATAATAGTACGGAAGAGATCCAATAGTCAATTAGACAGAGACAAGTTTACAAGAGAAACGAACATTTGGAGGTAATACAAGAGAAGCGGAGAATGTGAAATATTTCATATATTTACGAAGTAGTGGGCCCCACACAATGACTGATAAAATTCTGGTTACTGGAAGATTAAGAAGCTGCCTTATTCTGAAAGAAGTGATGATTCATTCCTCAAACGTTCTAGATAAGCATGGAAAGCTTACCAATAATGATTTGACCGTGATCAGAACGGTTCGGTAGTTGCACGTCGTGTTCATCCATGCGACAACCACAATTTTTGCATAGTTTCCTAAATTCAAATCACATACAACACGAAAATAATAAAGATTGGATTAATATCGGTCGAAATGATTTCCTGAACCGTTTTTAAAAAAATCCTTGATGAGGAACGGTTGTGGTATGTAGAATAGCTTTCAGTGGTTAGCTACCTAATAGGAGACACATGAACTTTCTACTTGTCGAAGGTTCTATGCCGAAAAGTACACCTGGGTCTCACAGCAAAACTGTGTTAAGGGAGAAGGTTAATATATGTAAGCGATAAAGAAGCTTCTCTACCTTTGTGCTGTTCATTTTGGTGAATGTTATATTCATGAAATATTTCTAACAAAAACAAACAAACAAAAAAATTATGAGAAACGGCTGTGTACTAGTGGTGATCGCAATCGGTACTTCTCATGAACGTTATTGTGTTCCACACGATGAATATTGTCGGCAGTCATTGTTTGAACAGAACAGGGCGTAACAAACTGAATGTTTCATTTTATAACGATACGTTTAGCACAATCGCCACTATGTGCATAGATTTTAATGCGCAAGATGTAAAAACGATTCCGCTTTCAACTTCAAACTAAAACATTTCAGCTCATAGCGAACTTTATTTCTTCTAAAGGACCCGTCTCTCATATCAATTACGCGGATCCTTGCAATTCTTACACCCACTTCGTTTCCCTTTTTCTATCATCCACGAAGATCCTCCAAATCTTTCTTGTGGCTTCGACGGTTGTTCGTCAATTTTGATTTCGTCATAAATGTCGTTTAATGCTGCTCGAGCCAATTCTCCGTGGAGTCATGAGAGAGCTGAGCTAAAGCATTCCCTGCTGTACTGCAAAAAGGAAACGGTTCCAAGAAAAGTTCGGTACCGATTTCCTTAACCCAGAGAGATAACAGGCTTGCTAAGACCGCAGTGTAGTCGAACAATAATCGAGCTTGTGATGAACCGCGTTCGAAGCAGAATCGAGCTTGTGATGATCCGCGTCACTAACACTTGCTACCTGCCCCTAGTGAACTTTGTTAACTGGAGTAAAAACCATTTCAATCCACAGATCCTTGCCCACAAAGTGTGAGTTTCGCTATTCAACCAAAATGAAAAACTGATTTTGTGAAGCTCACGAAACGGTCTTTTCCTCTCTATTTTTTCGCACGAAAGCTACTTTTTGAATAAGGGAGCAGCGAAACAAGAGCTATTTCACCCAGCAGAACACAGTGGTGTTCTCCAATGCATGGTTGATCATGCAGCTGCCACGTTGCGTGGGAGATTTAAAAAACCAAGTTTCGTTTTCAAATTTTCAACAATTTTTTCTACATAAGCTTGAAATTGAAAGAATATCTTTTAAAAAAGTCTATATATACATATATATGTGCGCATAAACCCTCGGAGTAAGAATGCGTGTGTCGCAATGATCGGAGCCGGCCTGCAATACACATGAGATCGATCCCAGCACCCATGGCTCACCAAGCCTTCCACCCCTCCAGGATCACAAAATTGGTACCAAACGTGCATGAGAGGATAGCAGCAGCACTAGCTCGATACATCGTAGGCCACCGCAAGTCAGATATGCATTCAATCACCTCCAAACAATGCTTAATGAAGACGAATGCATGGCGCATCCAACCATTAATGGAAAGCATTATCACCTGTTGTCAAAAAACTATAAGACTGTTCAGAAATAAGAGCGCTTTAAAATTTTTATTGTTTTAATGTATTCCTACCAATAAAATATTCCTTGCACCTTGCAATATTAAATACCATTAGACAGCTGATTTTGCGCTCTTTCAAATCATTTCTTTATATTTTGTCTTCAACGAATTCATCGAATTCAGAACTTCCGAATTTTACGCGACAGGAATAAATAAACATGTTTCTCGTTGGCAAAAAATGTCCACATTCAAATGATTTCTATTTTCCTTGGTAAAGCTTTGCCTAAAGAAATTTATAACATTTTAAATAATATGGTTATAGAAGCTCATTTATTTCTAAAGGGCCTAACAGCATCGTCGCGAAAATGTTGAACAACAAGGAAGAACAGAGATACGAGTTCTGACAAGTCTCAGCTAGTCGCCAGTTTGCTGCCTAAAAACTAAGTTATGACTTTCTGAAGGCAAATATCCGCCAGTTGAAGGCGAACAGAAGCAAAATTCGCATAAATCGGTCTACTAGTTCCAATTCGGCTGACGTGCTTAGCAAAACAAAAGGAACTCAAGGCAAAATATCAAGGGAGTAAGAAAATTTGTCGGAGCGCAGAATGAAGGACGACAGGAGGAGTTCTTGTATAGTTCTCGAGTTCGCATGCATTTATTAGGATATTTGCATTTTCCAACAATAGGATTCCTTAATGGAATAAATATTATACGACACGGGTAGCTCAGTGGTTAGATATGCCCTGCAACACATACCGGGTCGTTGATTCGATCCCGAGTGCCGAGCAAGTAAATCATCTCTTCGGGATCCGAAATTGATTTAAAGTTAATCCCTGGGGGTAAATACACATTACAAAGCGGTAGGCTGCCAGAACTTATTCTGCAGACTACATATGCATTCAATTACGCCTACGTTGCTTAACACATACATGACCAATATTGATTTTGCGATGGGCAAAAAAAAGCCGCAAACTCCTCCTCGATTTCAATCCGTAAGATGCTAGTTTTTTTTTCGAAAATAAATGATAAATTGTTAACAATTAGAGGACTTATAAAGTGAACACCAAAAACAATCGAAGAAACATTGCATTATATCATTACTGCAAATTCTTTTTTCATGGGAGAGTATTACGTGAAACACAACTACAATGATGCTGAAATATGAACAAAACACAGAGCTTCATGTGAGTTTCAAACACGCGATTACCCTTTCCGGAGGCTCACGTGCTATCCACTGCACCAACCGAGACACTTGCTCTGTCGTTTCTCCTCGCTTTTCCTTTTCTTGAATCTTGTACACCCCACATAAGGGGTGTTAGTTTTCTAATCATTCCCGATATCTTTGGATAACTAGTGAACTTATGAAGTTCAAAACAAAACAAACTTGTAAAAGGGACTTTGTTTCATCCTTCGATCTGTCCTGTGTATATAACAGGGCACATTTAACCACCACGCTAAAGAGGCCATAAAAATCAGATATTTAGAGATGATTTTAAATGCAATATTTTCTTGGAAACACCAGAAGAAAAACAGACGTTTCGAATATGACGTCCAAACATTAGTGACATTGAGAAGTTCGGTTGTCAAACACTCCAAGATTGTATGGATGCAGAGAAAACCAGCTGGTTTCACAAATTAAGAAGGGGTTAATTGAACTCTTTCGCGTCGTCATGCATTAAATTCAATAGCATTACTCTCACAGATGCATTAGCTCACCTCCAGAAGTGCAGATCGAGTCCAGAACAGTCACATTTGCGACATAATGATCCCTGACCGATCTCATGTGCCAAGACATGCTATAAATCACTTGTATAAAAAGTAGTCCTCGCATTCTTATCTAAATCCAGTAAAGTTTCACTTTTCCTGCTTGCTACTCAGCGTTACCTAAATACTGGAATGAAATGCACTAGAATGGACCAAAATCAAGAAGAATCATGTGATCAAGCCAGTTTACGAATACCAGCAGGTGTACGTGTGCGTGTGTGTGTGTGTCTGTATACAATACAAAATAATATTTTGCTACCGAAGTCAAATGACGGTCAGTTTTAAAATCGCTTTGTTATTCGCTGTGTGCTAACTGCACAGTACCGACTGCAACAGGGTGGATTAGCCGTTGAAAAACAAACCCTTACCAACGGATAGTCGTATAAACAATAATCGCCTTGTATAAAAGAGCACCGTAGAGTGAGCGTATCTCATTCGGGCGCTGTTCCACTGAAGAGGATTCGTCTCGGTACAACTATGAAGACGCCACATCGAGAAGAAGAACAACTGTGGATCATTGACAAGGATCGTCGGCTCTTATGAAGAAGAATACGTCGACACGTTAGCCGAATAAACACCTTTATCAACCTTGTGTAAGCTAAAAAAAATTAAGCACATGTTGATTACTTTGTTACCGAGGTGGTCTGTTCGAAAATTGTGTTCTACAGCCTCTGATCGCAGAAATACTGTTTTAGGAGAAAGAGATCCAGCAGCTACTTATAGAATGGCGTGCTGTCTTTAGAAATCGAGCGATTACAATGTAAAAAAAGGTTATGTTCTGAACAGATGAAACCAAATAAATCTTCATATTTTTGTTCAGCAAACGTGAGATGTTATTACACTTTTTTATTATAATGAAGCTGACGTTTCGGAGGGTTTCGCAACCGCCTGTATAACCGTCTATGTCCAACGCAAAATTGCATAATTTTCCCAAACAGTAGAGACGGTGTTCGGGTAGTCTATCTGACCTCTTGTAAAGCGTGCGGGGCGAATACGTTGGCGAAACGGGTTCACCACTCTGCATTCGTATAAAAGAACACCTAATCGGTAAACTTAAACCAAACACTCCACTAGGCACGCATAGGACGCAGAGACATAACGGGGAAGAATTTGAAGTTGTGGTTAACACTATCGCGCGAATTCTGGATTAATTCGAAGAGTCCGAAAATGAACCGCAGTGGAGAATACCTCAAAATTACGCTTATTATTGGACACTATTTAAACCTGTTGTGTTGATGGGTACAATACGTTTCCATATCAACTCTGTGGGGTTGGAATCCACGTGACATATTCAATGGACGACTCACAGAAAGCAGTGAGTGTGCGAAGGAACTATTTTGTGTTCGGTGTGATTGAAATCTTGGTTAAACACTTTTACGTTTGGTTTTGCCTGGATAGATTGCGGTGAACTTAACATTTCTAGGGTCTGAGTTAGCGACATCCCCCAATACGTCAGCTTATTAGCAATAAAAATTAAAAATTACATCTTCCGTTTCAAGAAGAAGGCAAAGAACTACTAGATCAATGCCGAGGAAAGTCGGTCGTTGGAATTACTACAAGATAAAATCAAAAAGGAAAACTTGGAAAAACTCGGTAACGACTGATAACGCAAAACTACCACGATGATATGACACGACTATAGCCGGAGTATTTCGTGTGCGAGAGTGGGGTATATAGACAAAGAGAGAACACGATTTTCGGAATTGCTTGCTACAGAGCAGATGACAAAATTGGACCAGCATTTCGACTTCCGACGGAATTAATTCAAAGTTCCAATATTCATGGAACATCATCACTGTCGCATTACGAATCCATGATATTCAGGACGATAGAGTATTCAGCTTGACCACCACAAGTGGAAATATAATCATTTTTATCGCATACGGACGAGTTATGCCTTAGTCATTAACAAGACCAACTGACAACAAGAACGCAGGCAGCTGTGATGAAAAATCCAAGTTGCTATGTACATTTGTGAGATCGCGGACAATAACATAATACGAAAAAATAAAGATGAAAACAAAGAACATCTATTTTGTATTCTCGTTGAGCAAACATGAGGTGTTATTTTATTCCTTTATTTATGAACAAGCTGATGTTTCGATGGATTTCTCTTCCTCAGAGCCTGGAGAGTTCAAGTTGACCGCAACCTACCCAGCCGAACACCTCCATAACCAGTAAAAATGCTAAACCAAGATTTAAAAGCTCCAAAAAAAAATTGAAGACCAAAGGAACTCTATTTCCAAAGAAATTAATTTGAGTTGGAGTAAGTTATTTGTTGGATGAAATGATTTAGTGGGAAGAAGAAACACCTGCTTTCCTTGCCCAAGTTTGTGAATATCAGGATTTGTCGGGAAACATGGCGCTGTGACGACGTCCGGTGAACGGATGTCGGCAGTCATTCGACCTCAACACAACATTTTTACGGTCCTTTCAACCATTTTTATCACAAAAAAAAGAAGAGAAGTTAAGCAAATGATCGAATTTGGACTGGCACCATTGATCCGCCTTCTAAACAGTCGATAATAAAAGGAGGAAAATAAACGAAAACGAGATGGAAAAGCAGCTTCAGGCAGTTTAAATATGACAATTTTAAGATCTAAATGGAAAAAAAACGAAAGAGGAAAACGATAAACGAATGTGAGTTCCACTAAGGAAAGAAAGGAAACTAAGGGTATGGGGAAGAAAGGAAGGATGTTGAGCGGAAGGCATCGGTAGAATCCTAATATTCGTGGTTGGAGAGTTTAACCACTAATCGCCGAGCTCCTGATGGGATATCGCTGAAATCTATGTTATTCATGAATTATCACCACTGCTGGGTGAACAAGCGATGGAGTCTTCGTTGATCCATCACAAGGATGGCAGCAGGCATTCGATCAAGTGCGGGCTAGGTGATTGAATATAAATCTGGTCTATGCAGCAACTTGTAGTGATATATCAATACAATCTTTTAACCACATCCAGTCAGATTTGATACCAAATTGCTGGTCGCGGAACGATGGGTGCATCGTCAATTTCGGGGATTGAACCAACAATAATGTATACCGCAAGGAACCTCTGCTCACTGCGTTACAAGAGTCCACCGTTGGTTGAAATGAGCAAGATTGTAAACGTCGTTACGAGGAAGTCATGAAATTATGAGGATAACGTGATCGAAAGACACAAGTGAAAGCCTCAAGGAAAAGCATGTTACAAAAAATTCGCAACCTGAAAGCAAATGTAAAACAATGCGAAAAAATAGAAAAACATGAACAAATTCATGTATGAGACGAGTGCTTCGACATCTAGCGACCAACTCGACTTTTAGAGACTAAGAAATTCCAGAAAAGTGAGGAGCGTAAGAAAGCGATAGAGTGCTGGCTGGACGCCTAAATTGGGAGCTGTTTTACCAGAATCATTAGTGGTACAAGGGTCAGTCTTGGCTCAAAATGATTTAGTTATGGACTAAAAAAACAGGTTTGATTTCAGCGACGAAAGCTAAAAGGATAAAGCTCTCGGCGTTGATCAATTCCTGAAGGATGAGCCATGCATTCGACTTCATTAAGTATCGGATCGAATGCATATCTGGCTTTTACAATTAGACGCAGTGGCCTACCGATGTATCGAGCTAGTGCTGCTATCCTCTCAGACAAGTCTGGTACCAATTTTGTGATCCTGGAGGGAAGGAAGGCTTGATGGGCAGTGGGCGCGAGTATCGATTCCACGTGTGTGTCGCAGTGGCGCCTCCAACCACTGCCCCACACGCGTCCTATAAAACGGTGATAAGACCATGAAATATGTACGAGGAGTTATCAGAAGTGATAGGAGAGAAGACGTTCAGAAGACGCCTCGTGAGGGCTTCGAATAAAAACAGCTAAAAATAAAGCCGATCAACAGAGTATACATCGCATTCGTAAGCCAGTAATAACTTGCTCACTTGAAAGTTGAACACAAGTTGAACACGAATCTAAAAAACAAATCGAAGCGATCTAATTTGAGAAACGCGCTCCTTTATAATATGAATTAGAGGAATCCGAAGAAAAACTTCAGGAAAATCCATTTCTAGACGCAATAGTCCTCTCGCTCTAAAGGTCCTAGCCGGTGTGATGCAAAGTTCATGAAAAAAACCTATCGATTTCACGACTTCGGGCTATTTTTATAATAGCGAATTCTTCATAGTAGCGATAGTGAAATAATGTAGGATGATTAGCACTTTACGATTAACTTAGGTGTTATACAACTGAGTGCTCTTAGCCAACACAAATCAGTAGTTTGTTGCCTCCAAATGTCGGAAACGAACATTCTGGACTCCTAAACGTTAATCATTCACTAATTTATATATTGTTGCTGTTGATGAATGTAAGCCACGAGTAGCGCAGTGGTAGAGGCCGCTCAATAATAGAGACAAAGGCACGTTCGACGACGCATGGAGCTCACTAAGCCTCCCATCCCATCGGGATAGCAAGGTTGATAGCAGACTTGTTTGGGAACATCCCTCAAAATCTGAAAGCTGGCAACTGCCTGAGATGCTGGATATTGAAGACTTAACCCAGCATTCAAAATCATTCGTAAAGAAAACCCTCAAGCTGCATCCGAACGCAAATCCAAAGATCTTTGTGGACGATGGATTCGAGTAAACTAACGGAATAAAAAAAGTGCTGAAATCCGCATATTATAAAGTTGGGTCATCGAAAAATTGGGTAAAGTAAAAATTTTCGAAGGCAACCAAAAAATATTTTTCAGGTGATCTTAAAAAAGTAGTTCTAATGGATGAAGAACGCGATGTAAAGCGGTTTTATTTACGCGAACGTAAGCAGTACGACATTTCCATTTGAAGCCTAGTTAAAAGTAAAGCTAGAGAGTGCAAAATGTGATGACCTGTCAGCGACTACGTTCTAGCAAGAAGAAAAGCAAAATAACCCAGCTGCATCCAAATGTGGTGTTCTTCGTATCCTTTAAGCAAGCGAAGCTCAATGAGCAACTCTACTGGACCAACGTAGATTCTACTGCTTGGTAGGCAGATCTCATTCCACACCGAGAAAAAGGCTGGCTTCCTTTTCTTTTAGGAAATAGACGGCAAAGAGCAAGGTTTTCACTCGCTTTTCGTCACCGATTTACCAGACTAATCTTAGTGGGCAGGTGGCTAAAGTCCTCTTGGAGCCATACGAGCAGCCTATTACGTAGAACTGAGAACGCCTCTCACTCCATTACCGTAAATCTCTTGGGAACAAATCGACCCAAATGGAAATGAAGTACCATAGTCAATACTACACAGAAGACAAGCCGTTTATTAATCTATACAAGATACCTTCAAAGCTATGAAATACAAACGTAGTAAAAGAAAATCTCAGAAGAACACCAAATAACAACCTTGCAAGCCGTAATACACATCTGAAAAGGATTCTTCCTTTAAAGAAATGACTATTAAGGAAAATAAGCAGATGAGAGCACAAAGATAATACGAACTACTGAATGAATAAGAAACGACAAAAGAAAAAAAAAACTTTCGAGTAAATGCCAAGTCGGCAATAAACACAAAACGAGGCGGTCCATCCGGCAAAGTTTCATGAATGAAACCTCACACATTATTCAATCGGAGACACTAGCATGTCATGTCTGACGAATTCTTGTTTTGTGGATCGCTTCTATGCTCAAAAAAACTATCCTCCATTAAAAAAAAGCGATGCATATAGGAAATAAAAAAAACTGCGTTGGACTAGGACAAGAAGAGGACCTTGCCGGTAAGGATGTATCGATAATAGCGGATTTTACACAATTCCTTTTCACTTAGCACATTATGAAGCGAGACATGTTATTGCCTAAAGTTGAAAGGCAAGGCTAGAAACAGCCAAGTACAGGATGAAATCAGTTCGTGTCGTCCGGGTTACATTACTTAGAAAGGCCACAAAAAGTGCACGGAAATCTAAAACATCAGCGCACAAAACAATTGAGGTATTTTGGATATTTCGGATGAATTCAAAAAATCCAAAAGTGAGACGCAGAAAGAAGTACTTTGTTATAACGCCGACCTTGCCTCATTCCCCAAGTTGATTTTTTCAGCTGAGCCAGGAATATTCCACAACATGTAGGAGTTTGTGCGGTGGCTTTACCAAAAACTGAAAGGCATATAAAGAATAAAACGGTGAGTTTTGAACTCACCAGTCAATGCCCTTTTACCCTACTGCACCATCGAGGCAACTGCTTTGCCTTTTTCTCCAGTTTTAGCGGTGCGATTAGCAATAATCCATCAACGGAAACAACTTGGGAAATATAAGCCGTCGTTGAACCCAGTTAGAGTGAAGCCGCAGCCCCGGAGAACACGGAGAAGGTAGTAGCGGGTTTGACGGTGGTCTGGGGTTTCGCAGTTTGCAAACATTTTGGCATCATTGCAGTTGTACTTCACATTACCCTACCACGAAAAAATAGTAGGCAATAAATGCACAGTTAAACAAAAAATAAATAAAAAAGATGAAATAGTGATATATAGAATAATATAGAAAAATAGAAAACATAATAACATAGAATAAAAAATAGTGAAATATACAAACACTGTAAAGAGGGTGAATATTTTATTCGTTGATAAGCTAATACAAGCTTGATGTAAAACTTCATTTTGCTGACGTTTCGGCTCCCACACCATCTTTAGAGCGGAACTGATCCGAATCTATTGCCTAGGGTTGTTCCACCTTCCTATGTGGGCCCTCGCGATCCCATCAACTCCAGTACAGTGGAAAGCCGAGCGAATGAATTAGCCTGACTCAGCAGTGCTCTTTTATACAGGACGGTTATTGTTAGTAGTAATTGCCGTTTGCTGTGCGCGTGTGACACAGTGGTCGGAGGCGCCCTGCAAACACACATGGAATCGATCCCGCGCCAGTGACCCACCAAGTCTTCCATCACATCCCTCCGGGGTCGGTAAATTGGTACCAGACTTGTCTGGAAGGATAGAAGCACTGGCTCGATACATTGGTAGGCCACCGCGAGTTATTGTAAAGGCCAGATATGCATTCAACCATCGCTAAGCAATACCCAATGAAGTCGAATGCATGGCGCATTCTTTAGGGATTGATCAACGGCGAGAAATTTCTGCTTTATTCTTTAACTTTCCTTTGCTAATCTTTTGTTTTCTCTTTGGAAGAACCACTTTGTAGAAGTCGTTATTATCAGCAGCTATCACAGAACATAACAATATTTCAAAAACCGACATTCTTCGGCATGACTAATCAGCATGCATAAACGCTAATCTGAATAAACCCCAAGAATCCGAAAATAAACCACAAAGAGAAACGCCTCGTAATCACGTGTGATCTCACACCGTATTTAAGACATATTTTAATGAAAGAGGGGTGCCTAACGCTTCTACGTAAACTTTGTGCGGCTGGTCCTCACGTGAAATACTCAGCCGGAAGCATATGGAAGGCGATGAGAGTTTGAAGAAATCATTCTGTTTCCAACTGAATTCAAACCTTGTTGTTGTGTTCATTCTGCTCTGGTTAAGAAGTATTTAGCCGGAACTGCATTCAACTCGACCTCTCTTGGCTCTGAAGACGGCGGAATCCGCCGAAACCTCAACTTTTTCATTAATAAAGAATAGAGTAACAACCTCGTGTTTGTTCGTCAAAAAAAACCAGTCAATCAACACGTATCTCTTCGTTGATACGCTAACACGAGGCTAAGGTACCCGAAACAAAGTCTTGTATCAGCCTCGTGTTAGCACTGATACGATTCGATTGTCCACAGTTGTTCCCCTTCCCGACGTAGGTCCTCGTGCACTGAGTCGAATCCAACGGAGCACCACGCGAATGGAGTAACTTCACTCGGCAACCCACTTTTGTGAAAGACGATTGTTGATACTAACCGCCTGTAGATAGCCGTTTGTTTCCGTGCCGTACATCGCAACCCGACATTCAGGAACACCTCTCAGCCACGATGAGGCGGCAAGTTATTCTCTATACCGAATTCAAGACCTTTCTTGTGTTGGGTTCTTTAGAGCTTTGCGGAGCGATAATGAATTATTGTGTCTTCATTCAAAAATAAACAACAACAAGCACTCATTAATCGTGAAAACAACAGAAATTGGAAAACTCTGAATAAGAAAAAATGCAGGAGAGAAAAAAAATCTGTTGAAGAATAGCATCAAGCATCAACACAATGAAGCTCGGTAGAACATTGCTGAATCTAACGCTATAGTATCAATTTCAAAGAATGTGGATCAGAAGCGATAACGTATTTGCATGGAAAGCACTTCTCGAAGTAGTACAGGAAGGTAAAACTTCGACTGGAGTTCTCCGACGAGGGAATACCAAAATGAGTTAGCCAAATGCTGCCGTAAAGCGATTACCTTTGAAGACTTTCCCTGAAGGGAATCAGAAGAAACGCTAGCTTTTTTAGGGAATTAGAAAATGGTGGATTGATTGACACGGCAGCATTCCTTGATGCATCCTGCAACAACATGAGTTCCGCTTGACTCGTATTCGAAGTTATTCATATTATATGCCTCAAACCTAAAATACCCTTAGGACCTGAAGCGATCGCTAATTACTGTAATGCACTACGAGACAATAGCGATTTTTACAAAGGAGACTCTGGAAAGAGCTCTAAGTTAATTTCAAGGCAGGATATGCTAGAAAGAGCTCAACTTTAGGCTAATCGAATAAATCAGGTATAGACCGGGTGGACATACAATGAGATGCTGCATTGAAATGCGGAGGAAAGAAGAAGTAGAGTGCCACACAGACTTAGCTTTTTTATGGTATATCCGTTTTCATTAGCATTTTGCAAGAGCTTTCTTAGACTTGACGAAAGCATTATAGGCTTCTCTTTTCACCGTTAGCATTGAGAATGGAATATTAAATGGGAGTAGCCAGATGATCAAGCTACGTAGAGAAAAGTTTTCAAACAATATCCAAAAAATGTCAAGTTGACTGTAATCTACTCAGCCAAACACTTTCATAAGCAAAATAGAGAAAACACAAAACCAAAATTTCTTTTGCATTGAGTTTAACCCTTTAGGCTCTAAAGAAGGAAACTTTACCTTTTTATACTCAGGAGAAGAAATCCTAAGAAACGTTAGGTGTTCTAAATAAACGATATGCAGTAACAATCAGTTCCCAGGATCGACTTTCTATTAACCTCGGCATTGTAACGTAGCTGACGTTTCGGCAGTATCGCCTTCTTCAGAGCCGCTTTTGCGTGACTTCCAATGAGAAAGTTTAGAACAGCTGATTATAGTCGCATGTGGCTGACGACTGCCAGGCTCTGAAGAAGGCGATACTGCCGAAACGTCAGCTGCTGTTGTATTGTATTGTGTCTTTCTATGGAAGTAAATGTATGCTGTTTAAAAACCTCGCGATTGCTGAACAAGAAAACGACGCTAATCATGAATCTTAGTGGAAAGTCGGCCTTTGGAATACGCAAAAAATTTGATGAAGAAAAAAAAAATGAAGAGGTATCAAACATGAAACAGAAAAAGTATTAGGACAACAAACAGAGATAGAATTGAAGGACGTGCCCATGTAGCATCTATGAATCATCGAAAGAAATGTTTACGAAAGCAATGAAAGTGGATTGGCACTGAAAGAAACGTTCAATGATATTCAGACGGCGAACGACCATCAGCCAACACAACTATCAAATGATATCAAATAATATCAAATAGTCTTCTAGTGCCTCCCAGCGGTAGATGTACAGGCGGGATTCACGCCACTGGCATGGTCTCTCAAGCTGAGAAGGAGTACGGCGTTTCCATCAGGAAGCCTAGCTAAGAGTAAACCAATACCAGGGTCCACCACCATTGTGGTATTAAAGTCGCATGGTGGCAAATCTTCCTCTGATCCATAAAGGCTGAGACTGCCTGTGGTGCCGAAGACCTGGAGCAGACTTCGGCAAGGTAGACCTCGGCATTCCAGGGAACCAGAGTGGCTTAACCAGCAAATCGCCGGAAAATGGAGGTTATGCTAGAACCCGCACAACCAGTGAAGACGGACAATTCAAGTATCAAGTAAGTTTTGTAGCGACTAGTCCCCAATGGAAGGTGCAGAACGGTGGAGCACGACCAAGATTCGAACCAAGAAAGGTAAAGGCACACGTGACACATCGTTATATTATGTTACACTAACTCTCTCTAGAAGTGTGAGTCACTTTGCTACAACAATTATCTGTATTTATTCCACAAGATAATTCAACCAAAACACCACAAACAATAAAATTCGAGCAAAAATTCACTTGGAGCCTCACTTTCTTAGCCTTTTTTTCGTCAAAAACGAGAATAATAATGGCCATTTTTTGAAATTTCTGTTTGGCTCTTTTCCTTCCGCTAAAGGAAGCTTATTATAAGGTGGTTAAGATATCTTTACATTGTACAGCGCGGTATAAATGAATATATGGGTAAAGCAGTAGAAGACGAAACTATAAAAATCCGTTCCCAGGGTAGACTTTCTATTAACCTCGGCACTGGAATATGAATGTGTCGTTTGCTTGCTCAGCAATCGCGAGGTTGATGTGGGATGGTGCAGTCGTCAAGCACATGGGACTATAATCAGCTGTTCTAAACTTCCTCATTGGAAGTCACGAAAAAGCGGTGGGTTTTTTCGAGAAGCTATTGATTATGTAATTACCAAAGAGTCTTTCGTCTTTGTGTAAGTGTTATTGAAGCGTTTGGCCTAGTAGATTGTATATCAGCATACCCTTCCAGGCTCTGAAGAAGGCGATACTGCCGAAACGTCAGCTAGCGTTGTATTGTATTGTGTTTTTCTATGGAAGTAAATGTATGCTGCTTAAAAACCTAGCGATTGCTGAACAAGAAAACGATACATTCATATAAAAATTCGACGGGAGTGAATAATATGTGCTCTGGTTTAAGAGGCGATTTCACGTAGTGGGCCACGATGAAAAGCTTCCCCAGCAATAGACTAATGGAAAACGAAAGAAGACGTTTACATGTTTTTATTGCTGCTAAGACTACAACTGATAACGCCACTGATAACGAAATGAACGAGTTGTCATCACCATATGATTGCTGTACGTCGTGTATGAGGTTTATTGGTGTTTGCACGGTGTATAGGTAATATGCAATGAAAATACTAAACCAATACCAGAATCTACCAGCGTCCTGGTATCAAAGCCGCATGGTAGCAAATCTCGCTCTGATCCACAAGCGCTGCCACTGCCTGTTGTAGTGAAGACCTGGGATAGTCTTTGGCCAGGCTGACCTCGGGAATCCAGGGAACCACAATGGCTTAACCACCAAATCTCCGAAAAACGAAGATTGTACTGGTGCTGGAGTTCGCACAATCAGTAAGGACGTGCCATTCAAGGATCAAGGATCAACGAGGCTTAGTAATATTCATGGTGGGTAAATATTTGGTAGCATTTGAAATAAAAACATTGGGAAAAAATAGGATGGCTAACTGTCTTTGACTTCGTTAATTTTTGTCCGCTGCCTATTTTTCTTTTATGGCAGGGTGTGCTGTGAAATATAGCTATAATGATGCTGAGATATTTGCAAAACACCGGATTGCAGGTGTCTGCGGTGGGGAACGAACACGTTATTACCCTTTCCTAGAGCTAACGCGCTCACCGAGACACCATGTGGGTCATTGGCTTCGCCTTTCTAACTGCTTATATTTGTTCATAGTCATTTGTTTTAACCAAACATATAAAGCATATGTGTATCAAAAGTTTAATTGCACATAGAAAACAGATATAGTCACGTGTTGAAGTTTTTCTTGTGTGAGATGAGAGAATGGAGAAGTACAGGAGAAAACTAACATGGAATTGTGAAAAATGATTATAAACAACAGTTTTAAAAGAAGAAGAATTTAATCTGAAGCAGGTAGCATCCAAACTGATGTAAATGCCATAAAGTATTTGTTTACAAGACAAGGTCACTGCCAAATTTCTCCAGAACCACTTCAACGACGACTTCTATACACGAGTTCCAATATTCCTTCTCCGTGGATTGATCTGACAATTTGGGAAATCTGAGATAAACCATAGCCGCTCTGTCAAGTTCGCGTTATGAGGACAATTTCAAGGATTTCCAACGATACTCGAATTTCTTCAGCCGACCTTCCAGTCTCGTCTATCAACTTCTAGGGAGCTGTTTAGTGATGCTCACAGATCCACAAAAGATCTGTCAGCACTGCTAGCTGACTATGACAATGGAATGTTTGACCGTTGTACGAGGTGCTAAAAGCGATAACAGAGACGCTGATTCAAGAACTGAGTCCTGGGTCACCGTGTCATCGTCTGTGAGTCGTATAGGAATAATTATGCAGCTGTTGTTAGTTACCCAGGTCAGCAGATATAACAATAGAGTATTGTGTGAACACTCAATAAGTGTTTTCCTACCATCCTACCATTCATTCCGCGACTGCAATATTCACGATTTTGTTTCGTTTGCAGACCGTTCAACACGTTCAAATTTTGCTATAGAAATGGAGAAAACATCAAGTCCATTTAACAAAGCAAAATGTGTTCATTTACTTTTCACTAAGATAGTATCGAATAAACCTATATAATGACATATTCTACTTCATGTCTGAAAAAGGAGAACTTGCCGAAGCATTAGGCTCCGAGAATCACAATAAATCTATTAACAATCTCATGTCAGCTTAAAAACGAGAGTTATATGGGTACTGCCAAACCAAAGACCTCAGCACATGTTCAGTACAAAACTGTAAAAATATCATTGTACAGTAAGAGTGAAACTATTGTACAACAAGTGCTAGGTATGCAGAGCTTTATCGACATCTCGATCGAAACGTTGGTGAGAATCATCAGATGAACATATTAATACTTTCTAAATCGACTTTCGCCTCCGGCTCCGTCGAAAGGTAAGCCGAATAATAGGTGCACAACAACCTCATGTAAGCAGAACAATCTAAAGAAATATATTGGGCATACTAAGTTTGTAAGGAACTAGGAACCATAGTACTCAACGTCATAGCACTAGGAATAAATCACTCGCTTATTCCATATAATCATCCATTTTTTTTCTTGTAAACATGTAAGGGATGTTTTTACCAGTCAGAACCATAGCAACCATTAAACGCGCCTCATCATTAATCACCCAGATCGATTGAATGGAGAGAAAAAAAAGAATCTAGCGCAAAACCTCTCAACAACTGCACATGTTTTCATTTCTTTCTTAAAACAAAAACGTCTTTTCTGTGCCGTATTTATAAGCGGAACGTGTGGCACAGTGGCCTGAGATGCCTTGCGATGTACATACAGGTTGGTTCAATGCTGCACCTGCCTCGCTTGATCTCTATTGAGTAGATCCACTCCGAAAGCTTTATCCTTCTTGTTACTTTACCATATTTATAGCTTATAACAATACATACGACTAAACATGTCCAAAATCATAGAGTGCGGCAGATTAAAGCAATAATAGAGCATCGCTTTTATGATGTTCAGTCTTTCAGCGTCCGAAACGCAGCTCGTCTTTTTCTACCTAAGGAAACGCAACAGACGAGCTACTGTGGTATATCTTACAAATGACTCAGAACGATGGGATTTGTCGGGCTACATTTGAGCTCTCCGCATTTCAGCAAGCTAGTAGCTCTACTTTCAAAGAAAAAAATAAAACCGAGATTACATGAAGTCTTCCTCAAAGGCTATCCTCTTCAAAATGACTATAGTCCCATAGAATTATGGTGTTATCAACTTGCGATATGTTGCCTGCCAAATGTTCGACTAACTTTTGATTTAAACTCGCGATAACGCAAAATTTTCTTATTCGAGTTACGGTCGAACGAAAATGTCGAAATCAAGGCAAAAACAAAGACACTGGTCTCATTCCGTAAAATCAGTGAAGTGGAAAAATCATCATTCATAGGTAGGAACACTTAGAAAAAGTCAATCGAACTGAAGATAACTGCTACATATCGAGACGTCATTTCCTATGTATCCCCGTGCTTTCACAATCATAAAAGTGAGAAGTTTCTCGTTTTCATGTTACACATGTTCTTGGAGCGAGAAGTAAAGAATAACCGTATATTTGCAGAAAAGCGGTTAACGGCAAGTGTGTTAGAATAAAAGATATTTGCTATTTTCTCGAGTAGCACATACGAAAGGATATTTGCTAAAGCCGCGATGATAAAAGTCATTACGTTGAAATTCATCCAACAATTAACCCCTCCCTCACTAGAATCTCCAAACTGAGAATGAGTTCGGCGTTTCCATTTAGAAGCCCGGCAAGGACTAAAGCCATGTCGAAAATCACTTCCACTGGAAAAGCCTTAGAACGGTTTTTGTAACTTCACCAATACAGAAACTCTGCCCAAGCAGCAAAATACTAATAAAGTAGAAAATGAATCGGAGCATGACCATTCCTAATTTGATTCATGCACCTGCTCTGCCGTGAATAGTAATCTCATATGGCGGTTCACAACGAATTACATAATGAAGTTGATTTAGTAAACAAGCTGTGGAATGAAAAAAGTTTTTCGTAGGATTTTCTTACCACGACTGCAACTGGTGACCACGTGAACAATTCTATTGAAGTAGAACACTTAATGAAGTATTTAAGTAAATAATATAGTAAAAAACAGATGACGAAATAGTACCAAAATATGGATAGGGAAGAAAGGATAAAGTATTGGGAGTCGATCAATGTTATGCCTTGTTCATGTTTGTGTAAACCCTTACAGAGACGTTCATCTACAGTTTCACAACAAATGAAACTTTTTAGTAGAATAAAATAATCGTTTACTGATTTCGAACATAGTGCTGTGAATACAAGGAAAGCAATAACTTCGGCAAATGATGATAAATTCATAAAATTTTCCAATCTTCAAATTCCTAACTGGACCTACAGTGAATACAACACTTCAATAATCTAACCTCTAACTGTCTTCGAACAATGACGACATAGCTTGCGCAAATCACAGTGCTTAGAGGTGCCATGCAATGCGAAAGATTATGTGTTCGACCTCGTCCGAACCAATTAAACACCCAATCGCCCATGGATCTCCGAATCCGTGCCATTTTTTACTAACGAAAGCTCCTTGTTTCAGCAAACCCGTTGATTACACGCTGTGAAGACCAAGGAACGCCGTCGAAGAGCAATATCAGTTGGTATCACCTGATGATCATGCGTCAACCAATCCGTCATCATTTAAGGTTAGACCGATCATCAGCTGTGTAGACGGGCCAACGGATAGAATAACCTGGTTTTTAAGCCTGATACTCACCCAGTTGCTTAACCACATTCCAGCCCACCTCACAAACACCCAAATGTTCCTGGAACGTCTACGTAACGCGTCCCCCAATAACGCGTACGTGATGGAGTCTTTCGACGTTACCGCACTCTACACCAACGTTTTTTTTTTTTTTGCAATGCAAGCCATCTTCGAACTTCTTGTTGAACATGAAGGAAGAATAAATATGCATGGCTTGTCCATCCAGCAGCTAATGGCTCTCTTAAAGGAGTGCCCAAACTGCTCGATCTTCAGATGGTCTGGGAAATATTTCGCGCAAATAAGGGGTTGGCAATGGGACAGCGTTTGGCACCAAGCCTGGCCATTGTGTTTATGTCTAAGATAGAAGCCCCTGTTCTCGATCTCCGGCCACTACTCTACTGCAGATATGTAGATGATTGTTTTGTCGTCTTCTCTACGCAGGAGGAGATGGACAAATGCTTCGAATTATTAAACGAGCAGTCCGAGTACATAAAGTTCACCCGGGAGAAACCGAGAGAAAACTGGCTTCCGTTTTTGGACGTCCAAATAAACCTATCAAGTAGCGGTTACCTGACAAAGTGGTATCGAAAGTCAAGTAACAAGAACATCCTTGTCCATTTCCTTTCTTCCCACCCTTCACACACAAAGAGGGCGATTGTGAGAAACATGTTTCGAACAGCCACCTCTGTGTGCACTACCAGGGAACTAAAGGAAGAATCGCGCGACTTGGCCCGGCAAATAGCCACCTCCAATGGCTACGAAATAGTAACCCCACGAGATAAGTTTACAAGGAGAACGACGCGCCCACGCGAAACGCTTGGCCAAAACAAAATCCCGTTTATGTTGCCTTTTATAAGCGATGAAGTAAGCGCAGCTATAAAACGATGCTTAAGAAGGGCAGGTCTAGAGG
>UYYA01004209.1:107739-142720 GCA_900624975.1 Angiostrongylus costaricensis | reverse complement strand
AAATTGTAGAAAGTACAACAGAAGGTAGAGCCTGTCTATGGGAAAAGGTGCACAAGTGAAGAAATCATTGTAATAGACAGATTATGAAATTGTAGAAAGTACAACAGAAGGTAGAGCCTGTCTATGGGAAAAGGTGCACAAGTGAAGAAATCATTGTAATAGACAGATTATGAAATTGTAGAAAGTACAACAGAAGGTAGAGCCTGTCTATGGGAAAAGGTGCACAAGTGAAGAAATCATTGTAATAGACAGATTATGAAATTGTAGAAAGTACAACAGAAGGTAGAGCCTGTCTATGGGAAAAGGTGCACAAGTGAAGAAATCATTGTAATAGACAGATTATGAAATTGTAGAAAGTACAACAGAAGGTAGAGCCTGTCTATGGGAAAAGGTGCACAAGTGAAGAAATCATTGTAATAGACAGATTATGAAATTGTAGAAAGTACAACAGAAGGTAGAGCCTGTCTATGGGAAAAGGTGCACAAGTGAAGAAATCCGCGACGATCTCTTCACTCCTACAACTAGGGCGTGACGTTTCATAAAATGGAGAAAACTATGATGTAGAGATATGTGACTGCATGTTCCTATTCCTATTCCTTTGCTACCGAAGTCGGCATATTTCAACGTTTCACATGTTTAATTTTTCTCTCACATGGAAAACGGGATATTGACGAGGTTGCTTTGCGAATTTATTTGGCGACACAACCACGCTCATTTCCTTGAGCGACGAACAACATGTAGTACACAAAGAAAAGCACGAAGACAATAGGCGAGATGAATCGGCACATGCTGTCTAATCGGTGGTACAGGCGGGTCAGCTTGTGCTTCTCCAGTTTGAAATTTTCCCGCTCCAGCTCAGTTTTCGCTCTCTGCATGTTCTTCTCCTGAAAAGTGAGACTTTAGGTCTTTTACTGTACAATTTCAGTTCTCAAACGTTCTATTAATAGGTAGTCCTGAAAAATCGCCTTTCCCAGAGCAGGAATGCACGAATCATGGACAGTTTAATTGAAACTCTACAACAATGTAGAGCAATTTTTCATCGCAGTGATTTAGCTAATTTAATTTTTTTTTGATATTCAGTGATTAATCTAATACAAAATGATTCTGAATGATTACTCATTTGATATTTGAGCAAGCCCCGCGAATCGTGAGGAATCGCGCATACCTCAGAACAATTTCCATCTCACTGGTAATTTACAGGTTTCAGCCGCCAGTGAAGTGACATTGTTGTTGCCAACATAACAGCGATTTCTGCCTTAGGCTGTCGATGACTCTGCTTCTCGGTGAAAATGATGAAATCATTCTCAGATTAGGAGATCCTGATGGGGATGAACGCCTGCTTCACGATTTGACGCTCATGATAACCCTCTAACCGTAGTTCATTTTTATCCCGTGTTATTAAATGAGTTTTATATGGGTAGAATTCTAATGTTAAGATCACAATTTTAATTTACTGCCTACTCTTTCTAACGGCAGGGTATATATTGCGAAATATAACTTCAATGATGCTGAGGTATTTGCGAAACTCCGGACCGCTGGTGTATGCGGTGGGGAACGAACACATTGTCCTTTCCGGAGAGTAACGCGTTCTTCGCATTTTTGTTGAGCAAACACGAGGTGTTATTATTCTTCATTCACGAATAAGCTGACGTTTCGGCGGATTTCTCCTTCCTCAGAGCCTGGAAAGGTCAAGTTGATAGCAATCTATTCGGTCAGACACCTCCATAACCAAACAAAGAAACGCTAAACCAAGATTACAATCACATTTAGCATAGCTCTGCACACTCACCGCTTTCTATGAGGTTTCCACTAAGTATGACGCGTGAAGACCAACCGCACAAAAATCATATAGAGGCATAATGTGCCCCTCCCAACAGAATAACAGTCTTATATACTGCCCTATATCACGCGTGATAACGAGGCATTCCTCTCTGCGGTTCATTTTTGGATTTCTAGAATTGATCCAGAACGCCTCGAGAGTTTTGCGTGCTTGTGCTCTTGATTCCTGCGCGAGGATCGTGACATGTACTTCAAAGTCCTCCCCCTTATGTCTCTGGGTCCTGTGCGTGCCTAGTGGGGTATTTGGTAGACGTTTTCCGGCTAGGTGTTCCTTTATGCGGACACTGAGGGGTCTGCCCGTTTCGCCAATGTATTCGTCTCCGCACGTCTTACAGGAGATCAAATAAACTATACCCGAGCTCATGCAATCACCGTCTTTACCATTGGGGAAAATTATGCAATTTTGCGTTGCACATAGGCCGTCACATAGGCGGTTACGAACTAGCTGGAGCTTAAGATTACTCGGTGGTATTTCAACTATGTTTACCGAATTCTCTAAACCCGCCCTTCTTAAGTAGCGTTTTATAGCTTACTTACATCATTTGAGATGAAGGGTAGGATAAACGGGACCCTTCCATCGCTAGAGTTGCTGTTTGGAGGCCTACGATTTCCCCTACACCTATTCTGAGCTACAGTTTCGTAGCCATTAGAAATGGCTATTTGCCGCGGCAAGTTCCGGAACTCCTCTCTCTGCTCTCTTCCCGTGCACACGTTCGTTGCTGTTCGAAATATGTTTCTTATAAGCACCCTTTTTCGTGTGAGAAGGGTGAGGGGAGAGGTAATGAACCAAGATGTTTCTACTACTTAGCTTTCGATACCACTTTGTAATGTAGCCATTTTCTGATAGGTGAATTTGGACGTTCAGGCATGGAAGCCATTTATCTTTCGGCTTCCCTCGGGTGAATTTGATATACTCTGACTGTTCATTTAACAACTCGAAACATTTGTCCATTTCCTATTATGTTGAGCAAAGGACAAAACAATCGTCCACATTTCTACAGTAGAGTAGCATCCCGAGATCAGTCACAGGTGCTTCCACCTTAGACATAAACGCCAACGTGCGCCGTCTTGTACTTACTTATAAAAACTCATAAGTTAGTATCAAGTATCCAGCGATGATCTTGCGTCTACCGATCCATCACTATTTAAGGTTAGACCTATCATTAGTTGCGTAGACGGGCCAACGGACAGGATAACATGGTTTTTAACTCTAATATTTAACCACTTACGAATACCAGATATGTAGACGACTGTTTTGTCCTTTGCTCAACGCAAGAGGAAATGGACAAATGTTTCGAGTTGTTAAATACACAGTCAGAGTATACCAAGTTTACCCGAGAAAAGCCGAAAGAAAAATGGCTTCCATTCCTAAACGTCCAAATTCACCTCTCAGAAAATGGCTACATTACAAAGTGGTACCGAAAGCCAAGTACTAACAACATCTTGGTTCGTTACTTCTCCTCTCATCCCTCTCACACGAAAAGAGCGGTTATAAGAAACATGTTTCGAACAGCAACGAACGTGTGCACGGGAAGAGAGCAGAGAGAGGAGTTCCGGAACTTGGCGCGGCAAATAGCCATTTCTAATGGCTACGAAACTGTGGCTCAGGATAGGTGTAGGGAAAATCGTAGCCCTCCAAACGGCATCTCTAGCGATGGAAGGGTCCCGTTTATCGTACCCTTCATCTCAAATGATGTAGGTACAGCTATAAAACGCTGCTTAAGAAGGGTGGGTCCAGAGAATTCGGTAAACGTGGTTGAAATGCCACCGAGTAATCTTGGGCGCTAGCTAGTTCGTAACCGATTATATAACCTATGTGCAACGCAAAATTGCATAATTTTCCCCAATGGTAAAGACGGTGATTGCATGAGCTCGGGTATAATTCATCTGATCTCCTGTAAGACGTGCGGAGACGAATACATTGGCGAAACGGGCAGGCCCCTCTGTGTCCGCATAAAGAAACACCTAGTCGGCAAACATAGACCAAATACCCCACTAGGCACGATTAAGACCCAGAGACATAACAGGGAGGACTTTGAAGTATGCGTCACGATCCTCGCACACGAATTGAGAACACAAACGCGCAAAACTCTCGAGGCATTCTGGATTAATTCCAGAAATCCGAAAATGAACTGCAGGGAAGAATGCCTCATTATCACGCGTGATACTGGACAATATATAAATCTGTTATTCTGATGGGAGGGGCACATTATGCTTCCATGTGATTTCTGTGCGGTTGGTGTTCACGCGACGTACTCAGTGGAAGACTCATAGAAAGCGGTGAGTGTGCAGGGCTATGCTAAATGTGATTGAAATCTTGGTTTAGCGTTTTCTCTGTTTGGTTATGGAGGTGTTTAGTGAAATGAATTGCTGTCAAGTTGACCCTTCTAGGCTCTGAGGAAGGCGAAATCCGCCGAAACGTCAGCTTGTGCGTAAATAAAGAAATAAAATAGCACCTCGTGTTTGCTGAACAGAAGTAAAAAGATATATTCAATCAATGCCGAGGTTAATAGAAAGTCGAACTTTGGAGTTACTACAAGATGTACCAGCAAGATATTTCCGACTTACAAAAGAAGCACTGTCAGTAAGACGAAAGATATATAGAGTAAGACGTCTTAGCTCGACAGGCAATACACTTTCTCCGCCGCTGCATAAAACACCAAGTCGTTCCAAAATTCATGAAAAGAAAACGACTACACGAAGTATGCGGACTGCCAGAGGATGACCACCGAGTACTGGACATCGAATTGCAGGTACTGCGCACTTGTCTACGAATCAAACAAAACCAGATGTTCGCTAAGTGGAAGAAGTGCGAGAAGAAAGAAAACTATTGTGCTCAGTATTTGGAGGACCGCCTCTGGAGGAGAATAGTGGTTGGGTCAGTGTTGATTTGCAACTCTATTAGGTCTAATGCTAAAGTAACTTTGCGGAAAAAATTCGAAGACCTTTTGAGTAAATCGCATAACACGGCTTCAAGAGCACACAGAAACGCCGCCAACGAAGATCAAACGATTCACAGTAGGATAAATAATGTGAAAAGAAATCCAAGGTTAAGCGTGCTAGGAGGCATAACCCTCCCTGACGGTGCGCGCTCGTTATTAGAATTGGGAGCGAGTTTCTCACCATCTGAACCCATTTCTAAGATAACCTTGCGTAGGGTCGCATGCAGTTTACATGAACTTCAAGATAGACTCCGAAATAAAGCTAGGGATGAAGCGCAAAATAGACGCGAACAACAAAAAGTGGGGGCAATACCAGTACCACCATTTCCTCAACCGTTCTTTAGACAACAAGAGCCCATTAATGAAGTTGATGTTAAATTTCGGATGTTTACGAATGAAACTTTCAAAGTCCTTAATTACTATCGCGCTAAAAGATACTTCTCCAACCTCATTGAAATACAAAAACGTAGTATGCGGGAGCTACGAGAGCTGATACGATCAAAAAACATAAGACTATCGGTTAGTGATAAGGGTGGAGAGTTCGTTGTAATTCCCCATCAGTTAGATGTTGAGAAAACGGAAAAGCACCTTAAAGATGCTTCCCTTTATCGTCCATCGTCTGAGAAGGAATTTAATGGTCAATACCGAAAGTTAAACAACGAATGGGTTAAAGTGGCAAGAGCGGCTGGGTTAAAACCATCAGTTATCTCTCATCTCAAAATTGATTTACCAACATGTCCCATCCTGTACTTACTTATCAAAACCCATATGTTAGTATCCAGCGATGATCTCGTGTCTACCGATACATCGTTATTTAAGGTTAGACCTATCATTGGCTGCGTGGACGGGCCAACGGATGGAATAACGTGGTTAATAACCCTAATACTTACTCAGTTGTTGAAGTACATTCCAGCTCATCTAACGAACACCCAAATGTTCCTGGATCGTCTACGTAACGCGCGACCCAACAGCGCGTACGTGGTGGAGTCCTTCAACGTCACTGCCCTCTATACGAACGTGTCGAATGACTCCGCTATGCAAGCCATAAACGAGCTCCTTATACAACACGAAGGAGCAATAAACATTTACGGCTTCTCGATTCAGCAGTTGATGACACTCTTAAAGGAGTGCCTAAAGTGCTCAATCTTCAGATGGTCCGGGAGGTATTACGCACAAATGAGAGGGCTGGCAATGGGACAACGACTGGCACCAAGCCTTGCCATTGCATTCATGCCTAAGGTGGAAGCGCCAGTAATCGACCTGGGTCCGTTACTCTACTGTAGATATATAGATGACTGCTTACTCATTTGTTCAACGCAAGAAGAAATCGACAGATGTTTCGAGTTGTTGAACACACAGTCAGAGTATATTAAATTCACCCGAGAGAAACCAAAAGAAAACTAGCTTCCATTTCTGAACGTGCAAATTAGCCTATCAGAAAACGGCTACATTACAAAGTGGTATGGAAAGCCAAGTAGTAAAAACATCCTAGTTCATTACCTCTCCTCTCATCCCTCTCACACGAAAAGGGCGCTTGTGAGAAACATGTATCGAACAGCTACCAGCGTGTGCACAGGAAGAGAGCAGAGAGAGGAGTCCCGGAACTTGGCGCGGTAAATAGCCATTTCTAATGGCTACGAAGCCGTAGCTCGAGATAGGTGTAGAGGAAACAACAGGTACCCCAACGATAACTCTAGCGATGACAAGGTCCCGTTTATACTGCCCTTCATTTCCAATGAAGTGAGTGCAGCTATAAAACGCTGTTTAAGAAAGGCCAGTCTAGAAAATTCGGTAACGATAATCGAAATACCACCGAGTAATCTAAGGCACCAGCTAGTTCGTAACCGCCTATACGACCGTCTATGTGCAACGCAAAATTGCATAATATGCCCCAATGGTAGAGACGGTGACTGCATGAGCTCGGGTATAGTTTATTTGATCTCCTGTAAGACGTGCGGAGACGAATACATTGGCGAAACGGGCAGACCCCTCAGTGTCCGCATAAAGGAACACCTAGCCGGAAAACGTCTACCAAATACCCCACTAGGCACGCACAGGACCCAGAGACATAAGGGGGAGGACTTTGAAGTACATGTCACGATCCTCGCGCAGGAATCAAGAGCACAAGCACGCAAAACTCTAGAGGCATTCTGGATTAATTCCAAGAATCGGAAAATGAACCGCAGGGAGGAATTCCTCGTTATCACGCGTGATATTGGACAATATATAAGCCTGTTATTCTGTTGGGAGGGGCACATTACGCTTCCATGTGAATTCTGTGCGGTCGGTCTTCACGCGACATACTCAGTGGAAGACTCATAGAAAGCGGTGAGTGTGCAGAGCTATGCTAAATGTGATTGGAATCTTGGTTTAGAGTTTCTTTGTTTGGTTATGGAGGTGTCTGGCCGAGTAGATTGCTATCAACTTGACCTTTCCAGACTCCGATGAAGGCGAAATCCGCCGAAACGTCCGCTTATTCGTGAATAAAGAATAATAACACCTCGCGTTTGCTCAACAAAAATACGATGAATTACTTGATCAATGCCGAGGTTAATAGAAAGTCGGTCGTGGGAGTAACGTGTTCACCACCACACCATGCGGCTCTTTCGTTTCGCCTGTCTCTCGGCTAGTTCCATCGATCCTTTGCCATCAGCAAACACCCGTTAGCGGGATTGATCTGAGTAGCCCAAAACGGCAACGATCCCAGTTAAGCTGAGGCCGTAGTTATAGTCACAGTTTTAACTTATTATTTACTGCCCACTCTTTTTAATGGCAAGGATGGATATCGATAAGGATCGATAGAACTAGCTGAGAGACAGACGAAACGGAGGACCCGCATGTAGTGGTGGTGAACGCGTTACTCCCCGGAAAGGACAATAGCGCGTTTGTTCCCCAGCGCAGGCACCAGCTATTGGGAGTTTTGCAAATATCTCAGCATCATTGAAGCTAATGCTAAGATTTCTCCGTTATTTCGAAACGAATCTTCAGCGATCCCTAGAAAATGGCTGGACCATTTTTTAAAGATGCACAAGCATCTCTGCATTTTGTCAATATTGGTGCACTTATGTTTGAAATCAATATGCAGTTTACACAGTATAATTGTTATATCTGGAAAAAAGGTTGTCTTGGCCTTTCTGTCGGTCAGTTTGGAACACATGAAGAAATCTCTTCATAGTGAGTCGAGTATCCGTGAATGCTGCCCCAGTTTGGCTAAAAATCATGCCGAATGTCCATAAAAGTTGGGAAATGCGACCCGGGCACAGATTCCGTGTCCTTACTTTCATGTGACTATCCGTTTGTACGCTTTAACCTCCAGTCTAATCGTAATAAAAAACTCCCTACCATGGCGCGACTACGCTTGATCAATGCCAGCACGACGAGGCTTTCAAGAAGGGAGATGACTGTAAACCCCTTCATCGCCGCGAACCACACGTCCATTGAGGTGATGTAGGAAGTTCGGATCTCCTTGTCTCCTTTTTCCATTTGCACCAGTGTGAGCAGTACCTTAATAGGAATCTCAGTTAAGTTAGGGTCACATTTACAAGCAAAATGCATTATTTGGTGAAAAATATCACGAAATAAAAAAATCAACGAAGGTTTCTCGGTTTTGGTTAACAACAGATGACAAAGTGCTAGTAAAGTAATAGCAATGAATAATCAACACTTGAATAAAAATTGAGCTCATCAAAATATTTGATCCATTGGAGAGATCCTAATCACTTGCTGCTTTGCTCTCAAAACTTAGTTCGGAACAAAAAGCCATTTTGAATAAGCTACCGTAATCGGTGTGATAATGCGGACGTCCTCGTAGTTGTACGGTACGTAGGGCGCGACCCAGGCGAACATCATTGCTAACGTGCTGGGGATGTACTTTTCCACCACGAAGCGAGCTCCGTCTCGTTCGAGTTCGAACACCAATCGAAGACACGAAGAACGAACTAAATAGCCGATTGTAAAGCTAGTTCAAGCGTTCATGAACACAGCAACGATCAGTCGCGTTGGTTCATGCAAATGCCGATTTTCTTTAAATCTACGCCTGAAACTATTGAGGACTTCTGTGCCACAATCGTGTCTAAAGAATTCTAGTACAGCCACGATAAAATGCGGGACCGTTGTTTCCTGGATTAAAATAAGTCATACCTCTCATTAACGAGAAATTCAAAGGAGTAGCTCTTAAGGAAACCTAGGTAGGAAGAAGAAAAACAATAAAAAATTTGGAAAAAAGAAAGGAGGTTTCTTTCTGCATAAGTTATCGAAAGGGTTTTTCTCTAGGGCGTTTTCATTCTCGGTTTTCTTAACTATGAAAAGCGCCGTCGGCCTAAAACACCACCTTGGTAAAGATGCTAAACCATCATGTATAGCTAGCAAAAAAGCCTAGTCTTAAAGTATTCAGATGTCTTGTTGCACAAAGTGAAGACTGAGCTTTGAAATTCGCTTACTTAGTTTCCCTTCGACATTGCACTTATCAGTCCAGACATGTTGGACGTGCAGCTCGGGTAGAGCTATATCCGACTGGAATGAAATCGGATCGGTATGCCAGACGAAGTGCACGAATGCCGATGGATACGCGACTGCAATTCAGCTGCTTAGTGAAATACAACGGTTATAATGGATAAAGGATGAAGTATAAAGCCTTTGGCGCCGAAAAATCCTTGAGAGGTGTACCATGCATTCAACTTCATCAAGCATCGCTGAGGGAACTCAATACCTGTCTGGCCTTAACAATGACTTGCGTCCCCTATCAATGTGTCACATGGGTGCTGGTAACCCTCTCAGACAAGTTTGATGGGCACGGTGAGCGGGATCGAATCAGCGATTGATCTGTTATGTATTGAAGCGTGCCTCTAACTAGTGTGCTACACGCCCTTGATCGCAACGGATATAAATGTTCTCGATGTCAGCAAGTCTCTTAACTGTATGCAGTTACATTCGTGTTTCGGCTAGGAGTTACATGAGTAAATGAAATCAGGGCAAACCATCTGGACAAATTGCTGAGTGTTTATTGCTATTTGCTTCATTGGATGGCGTTCTTTCTTTATATCCATAATAACCCTATGATTTGAACTACCCTTCATTCCAAATGGCGCCATCAAATATTACGTTACTCAGCAAGGCTAAAATGGCGCGATATACGAAGCAAAGCGCGTCTGATGAATGACGTTTCGTAAACAGCGTCGCACGCTTATAACGGAGTGGGAGGTCCTTTACCACGTGCTCCACCTGTAGCATGCAAAAGAAAAATCGTCCAGAGGCGTTTCGCCTGGTACCGGCAAGGTTAGGCGAGTTCAGTGGGCGATTACAATGCCGTCGTACGTGAGTGAGGAAACTGGATTGCCAGATGGGGGAAGACCAAGCAGTGGATCGATCGCAGTGGGAACGGAATCGCCGGCCGTCTGGTCGTCGACTCACCGAAGCATTCCATGCTCTGGCCAGACAGTGATTTCATCTATGCGTCAGGAAGATTGTCAACTATTTGTCAGGCTTGATAATTTATTGAAGCTGGTTATTGCCAGTGGTGGGCAAGTATTTGTATCGTCAGGTAAAATGTTGAGCGTCGAAAAGCTAAATCGTTGTACTGGTTATGTAAATAATGGATGGCCAACTACCTTGAATGCCATGAAAGTCAATGAATGGCCAGATTATGACACTGGGGTGGAATTTTAGCAGATCTTCCACTGATACTGTGTTAACTGCTCTAAGATTCGCAATACGTATTCCGCTCCGTGTGGTAGAGTGTCTAATATTTATCAAACTTCAATTTACATCTGCTCCGACCATTGAGGTACCTCAAACTCCCGTGTTTATGTAAGAGGATATTTTTTTAAACATACTGGCAGTCCTTATATAATGATATATTACACACGAGCGCCTAAGATCGGTGTCGCTGAGGTCTTACAGATCTCCAGCAGTATCACATAGCATTGAAGTACAATTGTCAGCATTAGTAAGTATCACGGAGAAATACTGTCATTTTCAACTACGGCGATGCTGAGATATTCGCAAAACCTGGATACGCGGTCAGATGAAACCATGGTTTTCCTTTCCGGGGGCTCGTGCGTTACACACTGCGCCACGAAAGTCCTTGCCACGCGTTTTTCTCAGCAAGTTTTCTACCTTACGCTGCTACCCGTCATATTTCAGCATCGTTGTGGTTGTAATTCACATCATACCCTGCCATGAAAAATTATAATGGGCAGAAAATAAAGGTTAACACCGTCATTTCCAATAAGTTGACTGGATATTCGCCTTGACAATAACATGCTGGTATGAGCTAAAAAAATAATCCGACACAATGGGCCGGGATTTGATTCGACTAAAAAAGCATAAATTCTGCTAGCACAAAGCGTACTAATATTTGGAAACCGACTTTCCCTGAACCTCGGTATCACTAATCAATATGTATCCTTTCTTTGATGAGCTTACACGAGGTTGATAATGATGTTTATTTTCGGCTAACGTTTGGACGTCTTCGTCTTCCTCAGAGCCGATGATCCGAGTCGTTGGTCCTCGCTTGTTATTCGCCTCGACGTGGCAGCTTCGCCTTCGTGTCGAGTTAGGTCTTCTTCAGTGAGGTCATCTCCTCGAATGAGGCATCCTTACTCAGTGATGCCCTTTTATCGGCTCTGAGGAAGACGAAGACTTCGAAACGTTAGCCGAAAATAAACATCATTATCAACCTCGTGTAAGCTCATCAAAGAAAGAATACATAAATTCTGCATTCGCCTTATTAGCAGCATTTTAGTCTACAGCAACATCGGTCTGTTTTGTCTTTAGGCTGATTTTTTTCACATGTACGAACTATTATACTTTGGTATTTCTTCTGAATACGGTACGCATGCATTGGACGGCCCATCTTCACGAATTGGGCGGTTTTAAGCACAAATTTCATTCGAAACCATCACAACGTGGTCTACGGTAACGGAAGAATTCGTGCACCACATATTCTGCTGGAGCACAAGATAATTATCGATGTTCAGAATGTTTAAGGTTTTGTTTTCTGCCTTCTATAATTTTCATGGCAGGTTACTAAGCGAAATACAACCACAACGTTGCTGAGATATTTGCAAAACTCTGGACCGCAGGTGTCTATGGTGGGGAACGAACGCGCTATTGTCCTTTCCGGGGAGTAACTCGTTCACCACCACACCATGCGGGTCCTTCGTTTCGCCTGTCTCTCAGCTATTTCTATCGATCTTTTTGCCACAGCAGTCACCCGTCAGCGGGGTTGATCTGGGGAGCGCAAATCGGCATAGAACCCAGTTAAGCTATGGCTGTAGTTGAAATCACAATGTTTCAGGTTTTGTTTTCTGCCTTCTATAATTTTCATGGCAGGTTACTAAGCGAAATACAACCACAACGTTGCTGAGATATTTGCAAAACTCTGGACCGCAGGTGTCTATGGTGGGGAACGAACGCGCTATTGTCCTTTCCGGGGAGTAACTCGTTCACCACCACACCATGCGGGTCCTTCGTTTCGCCTGTCTCTCAGCTATTTCTATCGATCTTTTTGCAGTCCAGAGTTTTGCAAATATCTCAGCAACGTTGTGATGTTCAGAATGTTTTGTTCGATGCGCAAAGGAACCCCAACGCGGCTGAAGTGTCACCCTACGTTTGCTATGAAGTGGTTTTTTGAAGGCCTATGCAATGAAAGATGCTTTCCGCTGTGTAGATTTTCCTTCAAGTAAGTCATTCTTTACGACTATAGGAAAACTAAAAAAAACCGCATTCACAGGATGGTAACTCAATAAAATTCGATAAGCAGGTTCCGATGAATCCAATGAGAAGTAAAAATGTTGCCGCCATGGAATTTGTCCTACGTTTATTTTGAACCAGTGGCCTGCATCTTGTATCTACAACGTTGTGCTCAAAGTTGAACAAAGATGAAGTGCTGGAACCCTTGTGGAAAAAAATCTACTTCAAAAGAACGTGATGTTTAGTGTTGTTGCTCGGCAGATGAAATTATCCACCATAACTTCTGTAGTTCTGAATAAACAATTACAGCAGGGAAATGCTGTCGGGAAATCGAGAAAGTGCGCCAACAAATGTCTTCAGCGACCAGAATGCAATCGACCTTGGCAGCTGGGCTTCTCACCAGCCGACCAAAATTTTCTACCGGTTTGACGGCTGCTTCTGTCTGACAAGATTCCCAACGGTCAAGCCGACTGTAGGATGTTTTTAGAAAAATCGTATGCTCCAGAAAATCGTCTATAAATCACGCGGCTTGTCAATGATGGAATAAACAAAAACGTGTCACCTGCTGATGAGGACGTGAGGATTCCAGTGACTTTTACTTTGATCAATATTAGATTAAAAATTAGTTAAGCAAAGTTAAACTAAACACAAACTTTACTGTGGATTGAGATAAGTACGGAAATTGAAAACTACTAGCGGATATTGATGCATAGACATTCTCTTTTCAGCAATATACAATTACTACGTTTAAATCTCTCTCTCTCTCTTTCTCTCTCTCTCTCTCTCTCTCAAGAGTTTCTTACGGCTTGTTTCTTCTGCGTCTAGTTATTTATGATCAAGAGGTCTTTTTGAAGCTTCTAAGACGCAATACTGGCCAGAAAGATCATTATTTGGAATTCAGCTGCCACAGGCTCAAGATCTGAGGGAGTTTGGTTAGAAAAACGTTTAAAAACAATAAGCTGAGCAGAACAACTCACTCGAACTTATTCGAAGGTCGCACGTCTGCCTGTCGTGTGGGTAGAGACAGAACAGCATGAAGCAGTTGCAGACTGACGTCACTCTGACAAGCGAGAATTTCTCAAAGAATCGGCAGGACTGCTTTTCGAAAACTCAAAGACTCGAACATTCTTCGACTTCCGCAACAAGAGAGCAAAGGCAAGATGAACTCACCTCACTGTATACTTGACGAGACCGTCGGGATATATTCGCATTCGAAAATTTGGGAACGAGACTGCGTGGAAATACGAGTACTTGGAGTTGACAAAGTAGGGGTCAGGTTTCCAGATCAAATCTAGGATTTGCTTCTCGCGTATTCTGATCGGCTTCGTGTAGTTGTTTACCAATCTAAAAAATTGAAATCCTACACAGATTTTATGCCATATTAAGATGGCTTTCCATTTAATGGATGGATGATGATTCAAATTATGTTATGATAATCGTAGAGCATTTTATGCTCATAGAAAGTGGGTTATTTATTGTTCAAAACAAGAGTCTTCAACGTAAAAGTTCGATACTGACCAATATAATACTTTCACCACTACACGATCACCGGAATCTTCCTGGCACACCATTCCAACTGTAAGATAACTTGGATACTTGGATATTAGATGTTCCGTCGTCATTGGTTGTGTGGGTTCTATCATAATTTCCGTCCATTTCTTAGGAGTTTTGCTGGTTTAGCAACTATGGATTACCTGGAGACCTGAGGTCAGCCAGGCCAAAGTCTGTCCCAGGTCGTCCGAGAATTAAACGGAGGAAGGCACGTACATAGGACTACGTTTTGGAGCCATTCTGCTAGACCTCTGTTTGCACCTGGATTATTTCAACTCCTAATTGGTTGATGCTAAAACGGAAGGGAGCTTAAGACTGTTCCGCAGTTCTCCAATTATCGCTTTACAGAAGCATACTTAAGTATAATTTGTGGTTTTCAGAGCGACCATCATTTAACCTCGGTGGTAATAATCAATACGTTCTTGGATTGTTAAGCTAACGCGAGGATGAAAGTGCAGAAAAGCCAAGACGAACAACTGTGGACCATCGACTCGGATCATCGACTCTGATGAAGATGAAGGCGTCGAAGCGTTAATCGAGTGAATCGATTCGTCAACCCCTTGTTAGTTTAACAATGCAAGAAAGTACTGATAGTCTGTGATGTTATTGACGTACAATAGTATCTATTTTACTATCAAGAAGAGAGAAGACATGAAAAAAATGAAAGCAATACGTGAAAAACCTACAAAATTCGGTCAATTTGAAAAGTAACAAAAAAAAAGAGAAAGCATTCCACGTTGTTCACTCCCTGAGGGATCCTCCATGTATTCGGCTTCGTTCGTAGCATCGCAGATTGAGTGCATATCTACTCTATTCAAAGCATGAATTCCCTGTAGCCTACCGATATGGCAAGCGAGAGTTCTGTCTATCTCGCCCCAGACAAATCTCCTCTGGCACCAAGTTGTCAATGCCAAAGAGGTGTAGGACTTACCGCACAATTCGGGATCCTAATAATGAAAATGTGCATCCATCGCAAAAGACTTTTAACCACTGCGCTACACGCCAAATTGTAAGTGTCATCTATCATACAACTCAAACTATAAATAAATAGTATATAGAGAATGCCACCTATACCATGTCGTTGGTGCACTAGCAGACCGAATCAACTACTACGCAATTCATTTTTCCCCTCAACACTACCGCCCAACCAGTCTCGAAGGCTGAAGGCTACGACGGCTTCCTAGGTCATGCTATGTAAGATGGCTGTTGCGTTTTTTATCACGAGTTGTATATTATCTCAGAGTATTTCAATCAATGACAACTGGCGCCCGCTCGAGTCACTCGACGATCAACGGGTCTACAGGTGATACAGGTGATTTCAGTCAGTGTGGAATTGTGCATAGACCGTACCCACAATATCAGTTTAAAACATGTTATTCTAAGCATCTCACGACTTTTTGAAGTGAATGAAAGGAGTTCTCTCTTTCTATGGACTTCTTGCCCTTTTTCGCTTCTTAATACGTTGATGGCATAGACGAAGCAGCTTTATCAATAAGATCACCTGTTACCTGTATCACCTGTAGTCCCGTTGATCGTCGAGTGATTCGGGCGGGCGCCAGTAAATCTGCCATTTTTCACTGTCGTGTACAAGAGTAGCCCAGTGGGTTCTGCTCGCTCTAGGGACTCGTCGAGCATCATATTCTTCTTCAAGGTTCTTTGCCAAGAACTCTGACCATTGGGTCGGTGGTCTTCCCGCATCACGCTTGACATCCTGAGAAATCCAGTCACTAACAGCTCTTGTCCATCGCTTGTCATTTATACGCATTACGTGTCCGCCCAACCTCATCTTCTACTGTTTGGCGTACAGAACGGCATCTTTGATTTTTGATCGTTGACGCAGATCGGAGCTTCGGATCCCATCCTTTACTTGTGTGGAACGGGTTACTCCTAGCATCGTCCTTTTGACTGTGCGTTCGATAACGTTGAGTGACCTTTCATCCTACTTACGCAGCGACCAGGTTTCTGACGCATACGTTAGGGCAGGAAGTACCGTTGAGTCGAAAAGGTGGGCACGGAGATGGGTGTTCTTTGTTCTCTTCACTACATCTTCGATGCCCTTGAAAGCTCGGCAAGCTGCTCGTTTCCTTCTGCACAGCTCTGAAGCTAGGTTGTTCATCATATTGATTTCCCGACCTAAATAGATATAACTGGAGCATTTGGAGACATTAGTTCCGTTGAGCGTGAATGGGAATCGAGAATGCGAAGCCAATCCGTTCTTCATGAACATCGTTTTTGAGAGATTTAGCCGAAGACCAATCTTTCCACAGGTTTTATCAAAGTCGGCAAGCATTCGTTCCGCTTGGCTAATGTTTGGTGTAATAAAGACGATGTAATCAGCAAAGCGAAGATGGTGTAACTGCCAACCATCGCTTTTCATTCCAATATTATCCCATTCCAAAGTTCGCATGACGTTCTGGAGTGTGGCCGTAAGTAATTTTGGCGAGATTGTATCGCCTTGCCTAACTCTGTTTTGACGTCAATGTTAATGTCGTTATAGAATGGTGATATCTTGGTTGTGAAATTTTTGTACAGTTCACGAAGAATCTTTATGTACTGAGTAGGGACTCCAAGACTATCAAGGGCTTCCAAGATTGCTTCTATCTCAGTTGAATCAAAGGCCTTCTGTAAATCGATGAAAGTGAGACAGAGCGGTCTTTTGTACTCTCTATACTTCAGTGAGCCTTGTTACCGTGTGGATGTGGTCTATCGCACTAAATAACCCTCGTGTAGGTCACCCTTGAACAATAACAGGGTCTTGCTGGTCTTCCACTGAGTAGGGACCTTGCATTCAGACAGGTAATATGTGAAGAGCCGAGCCAGTGTGTTTACGAGGACTGGCGGAAGGTTCTTCAGGTGTTCTGGTCTTATTCCGCCCGGACCTGATGCTGTTCGATTTTTCACCGACGATATGGCATGTTGGATTTCGGAAGGGAGAACCGATGGTACAACGTATCCATCCTCCATTATTTCATATGACGGAAGGTGGACGTGGTTATCGAAGAGGTCCGAGTAGCATTCGTGAATGATTTTCTTCATTGCCTTTCTGGACGCTGTAACTGTTCCGTCTGGGCGCCGGAGTGCAATTATTTTGGTCTTCTAATTGGCGAAGCTTCGGTGGGCTTTGCGAATGCTTTTCCCAGCCTCTGCAGATCGGCCATTACTACTGCTCTTCTCTCTCTAAGATCTTCTTTTATCGCCTGTCTGCATTCTTTTGCAAGTGCGGACGTTAGTTCGCGGTTGCTTGCAGCTCATGCGATTCCACGCTGGCGTATCAGCCCGAGTGTTTCTGGAGGCAAACGTCTCTTGGTAACTTTCGAACTTTCAGCTTTCATAGCGCTAACTTGAAGATGTTGAGTGAACCGATCGTATTCTTCGTCGATGTTATCGACAACGGCATCTTCCCAATAGCCGCCTAATGAATTGAATAAGTCCCAGTTTGCTGTGGTTCTGGGACTTCGGTTTTGGAATTTAGCGGCTTTTTCACCTTTCTGCGATAAGTAGAATCTTGCACGAAGGAGACGATAGTCTGATCCCGTGTAGAATTTTGGGACAACAGCGACATCGGTTAGGCAAAACCTTCAATTTACTATGATGTGGTCTACTTCGTTATAGTACTCTCCATTGGGGAACTCCCACTCCCAGATGGATGAGGCTTCTGGAATCGCGAGTTGCGACGAATTGTCTTGGTTGTCATGATAAACTCAAATAGCCGCTCACCCTGTTCGTTCCATTCTAATCCGTGGGTCCCAATGTGACGTTCTTCAGACGTTCTTCTTGGTCCAATCTTGACGCTGAAATTTCCAATGCTGACCTTGAATACTGTGTGGTCTTCTCTGTAGAACTCCAAGTCCATATAGAACGCTTTGACTTCTTCTTCGTCATAGTTTGATGTCGGCGCGTAAACGACGAAGATTGCCAAAGTCGGAATTGACCCACGCCTTTTTAATCGTAAACGTCCAAAAAAAATTTTTTTTAATTAATTTTTTTTACGATTAAAGGTAAAAAAGTAAACATACGAAAACAAATCTGCCGAACACTTTGACATTCTGCTTCCGCTCATCCTGAAAGCAGTAACAGGTTGCAAATCTCAGCAGCATTTATGGACTTGAAGATGTGCTACTTTAATGGCGCTATATATGACCATAGATTATTACGGAAAGGGCGCGTGTAATAGTTAAGGATGCCCTTCAATACACGCATAGTGTTCAGCGAATTGCTACCAGACTTGTCTAGGAGGAAAGCACAGCTAACTTGGTACATCGGTAAACCACCGCAAGTCATTTCATAGGTCAAGACATGCATTCAATCTAGTCTAACGATGCTTGACGAAGTTAAATGAATGGGGTATCCCTCAGGGATAGATCAAGGCCTATCGCTTTATCCTTTATCCTTTCTTACTATTAAGCGCGCTTGAGCAGTGGCTAGACGTGGACTGTTTGACCGAGAGACCTTTTGTAGGATGCTTCTAGCTCATCGTTACACGCTGTCGCTGACCTTTGTAGATCATTGAGAGTAGATCCTACTAGCCTCATTCCGAGATGGTACCAATTCCTGACATAGTTTTATTTCTAGCCCAGCTTCAGGACCCAAGCACTCATTCTAGCCTGTTCGACCTTGCTGGTAGATGAAATGCCCACTATACGTTATCACTTTACACCTAATAATACCACTCAGCCAGTGCGAATAGGAAATCTTATGAGCACCTTTATATACGGAATTTCTTTCAACTACAAACTAATTCTGTCCGCTTTCAAAATTTCCACACGTATTTCCCTTTTTCATCCATCCGACTGTGTTTAAAATTCGTATATAAAGGTGTGCTTTAAATGAAAACTTTGGAAATACGGAGCAAAAAAAGGAGGCCGTTCAGAAGTCGTTGCCGAAGCTTCTCCTTTCATTAATTTACTCATCTTAACGACTGGGCACAAAAACAGAGTGTTGAACTCGTTCCTGGACGACATGTGAGAACGACATAAGCATCCAGTTTGTGTGTTTTCAAAAACGATCTGCAGGGGCGGGTTCATTTCCCGTTATGGTAGTGAAAGTTTTCGAAGAGTCCGATTTTTCCATTCGTAAGCCTAGCTAAGAGTAAATCTATCTCTCGATATAAAACAATCCTTGATATCAGTAGTATACCTCAAGCTATCTCGAACACAAGAGAAGCATACTAGGCAGGTATAACACGCAGCAGAGTGTAATGGCAACTTTACTTACATTTAAGTTCTTCATTGACTAAAGAGCTTGTAGGTGACACAAACTGCTTAGAGATTTCGCTGTGAGCATTGCCAAGAGCCACTTACGATTTCGACGTTATTAATGCGGACGCTTTCTACTCGCACGATCCTTGTCAGACCTTCGCTGATGTTGTGATAGTTGGCCTGAATGTGCTTGCGCAACTTCCACGCCTTGTCACCACCTTGGCATGAATGGCACGACTTCCGACAGTTCGCCATCATCCTAAACAGCGCCATTTGTCATTTGGGTACTTTACTAAAAAACCAACTCTTCCACCCAGATGTCTATTAGATCTACAGTGCAAGTTAACAGGAAATGATATTCGCAGGATTCATTTTTCATAAATAACCAAAACTGTTGGAACCCTTTTACTTTTTGTGAAACGGGATTTACTCCGTTTTCTTATACTAGTTTTTTCTAGTTTCTAAGGAAACTGAACGATGGTGATGAATAAGATAGTTTATCAGTTAATCGACCAACTTCATTAAGTTCTCCATAGTCGATACCGATACTTTATGTAGCCAAACACACTCAGTTACAGACAATTTCCTCGGCGCCTGAGAAATCATCTGTTCTGATTTCATAACCACCAGAAAAATTGCTTGGTGCGTAGTTGCTTAATGTCTAAGCAGAAATGCAACCTCATCACTTTTGCTACATGAAAATGAATCCGCTTCCACTTTTTGTTTATGGAACGGACTAATGATCGCGTGCGGAATGGAAATGATAGAATGCAGTAGCTGACCAGACAGCGTTCGAAGTGCATTCTCCCTCGGCTGCCCATTGAACACACTTGGGATCGGCATCGTCGCAGCCGACATCCTTGCTGCTCACTGGAATAAACACTTAACACTTACTGCTTAAGTACTTAATAAGTGCTATCTTGTCGCCAAGTGTTTCGGTTTCTCTAATTAATCACTGAATATGTGATGCTGGTGACATCCGGGTCTATTTGGGAGTAACGGTCGCGAAAACTGCGCACTTCATCCTTATCTCTAATGTGCGAATAACCCTTAGAACTATAAGGAGCAATAGATTCATTCCATGGTGGTTTTTTGACCATAACTTCTTTTTTATTTTGCTTTGTTTGCAATGGCAATTGATATAGGATACGTTCGACTAAAGCTTGAGACTACCCATGGCGATGAAATATGACACATTCAGCTTTTTTAAAACTTGCTTCAGAACGAAGAGCACAATACATAGCTCTTCGACACATAAGGATTCACGACGTATCAGATCGGCAGCAGTGAACCGGCGTGATAGAGCAAAATGAACACAAGATGTATTTTCGACATCTTTGGATTCACTTTTTTCTCGAATTATGCTTGCTGTCAGAAGGAATTCATATTTTAGTTTAGTTATGCGCGATAAAACAGATGCTGTACGCTGTTCTTTCCGTAGTGTAATAATCGATGTTGATGTGGAACACTGAGACCAGTTTTTTTGATAAAGGATGGAGGATAAAGCTCTCGGCATTGATCAATCCCTGAGGGACGCGCAATGCATTCGATTTCATTAAGCATCGTTTGGAGGTGATCAAATGCACATCTGGCGTTTACAATGACTCGCGGTGGCCTACTGATGTATCGAGCCAGTGCTGCTACCTTCTCAGACAAGTCTGGTACCAATTCGCTGACCCCGGGGGGACGGAAGGCTTGGCGAGCCATGGACGCGGGGATCAATTCCACGCGTGTCTCCGTCCACGCGCCCAGTTCTTTAGAAAGAATTAAATTTAGTCCCATGGAAAAATTAGATCATGCATTAGCTATAGGGCCTTCTTCGTTGGCGAAACAACTGATTTTCACATACGGCACTTAAAGTCGGTGATGTGACCATTCTGATAGTAACTCTTTTCGCACTATGTTAAGGTGTCGAACAGACTTCGACGTAGCAGAAATTCTGCCCAGCACGTGAATCAAGACGGGGGTAAGGAAGCAGTGATTACAATTGATGGAAAACAAATCATAAATGACAACGGTATTAGTGCATTCATAACCATTTCAGTGTTTTTTTCATTCCTTAACGAAAAACATGGGAAATTAGAAGAAACGGACGAAAGAAAAAACAAGAGAAAATTCCTGGTATACGATAATATCGAACATTCCAGAATGTCTACGCTTCATGATATTCCCCAAAGTACTGCTAGATGTCCCTTTTCTACACCACAGAGTGAATTACCAGTTAAGAGAATGTGCTAGACGATCTTCATGATTCCTCAATGACTTGAACACAAACCTCGCAAAAGTGCGCAAGCAGTCAACAATACTTTGAAGACCATCTGATAATTCGAATAGACTCTGTGAAATATGAATTGGATCCGCGTAGAGTACTAAAACACTGGATTTTGCATAAGCTAATAGGATATCAACAAAAAAATCTATTACCATACCACAATGTGCTTGAAGTGTAATGAGAGCAAGAAAGAACGATAACTTTATAGAGAAAAACGGTGGTTTTATTGTTGAAAATTGTGCATATCAGTCAGAAAGCCATAGCGCTAAAGATAGTGAAAACAACCAGGTTTTCTAACCACACAATCCTCAATCCTAGAGTGCTCACAGCTGTGAACGGCAAGGACAGCTCCAGATGTACTTATACTGGTGCCAGGCAAGAGTTCATCTGTTAATGAAGGAGTTCTTCATTCGGAGAGCTTAACAGGTATCACCAAACAGGAGGAAGAATGCATAGGGCCGGGTTAGCGGGAGTTGTGGCGAGAACGGGATTCACTGGCGAGACAACCGGCTTTGGGCTTATGGTCTTCCGCCTCGGCCCTACGACTTGTTTCGCTCGACCCTAGACACACAAAAGGCAACAACAGAAAATCACAGCAGAATTGAGTTCAAATGATGAAAATATTCCCGAATCACGAAAAAGCTACGACATAGGTGCTGTGTTGATCATTAAAGCATTATAACACCTGTTTGATCACCCATCACCCATCTTCTACTTTTGTCACCTAGACTTTCTTTTATTCCGACCAAATAAGAGGGATGGTTCTTATTCTTGTTCACTCTGTCTTTAAAACGTGAACTTGGAAATTTTGGAAAGATCGTGAAAAAAGACAAAAATGAATCATTTTGTACTACACTGATCTGAGAGGAAAAAAGTGAATCTCGGCTGCTTCGGATGTCATAGTGTTTCCCAAATCTGTATCCACTAGAGAAATGGCATTCATAAAGCTGAGAATTCATAATTGCAACACCTAAGCAGGAATACTGATCACGAGGATTGATCAGCAACGAACTAACGGAACACTGTGAACACTGGCAGTGACTAGTTCGGCCGCACCCTCTTCATCCGTCCTCGACTAATCTTCGATTTCCGAATTTTAGTCAGGAGGATAGTGTCACTGTAGGTCTTCTCAGATTCGCAAAATGTTCTGAACTTTACTGTAAAGCCTAAACACAACAAAGTGCATACGAAGTCGGAGGAGAAGTCAAAAGGTCATTGGAGACCGGCGGCTCAGTTGGGAAATTCAGAAAAGTTTTCTTTCCTATTGAAACTGTAATCACTTCATGTAAATTGTCAAGTAAAAAGGGATCAAAAACATCGAACAATGAATGGAATGAAGAACAGTCATCGATTTTACTCAGCGGGCGTGGTTCGCGCTTATTTAATTCTATGAAGTATCACGTAGTACGAATGCAACTTTTAAAAAATAGTGTGGCAGTGGTATTGGACAGATCGATGGCATCGTTAGATAAACAATAATTGGACTGCAGGGAACAATCCGAAAATAGTTTATCGTCGGGCCTGCAATCGCTGCGACAGGTTGGAAGTTCATCTCTGGGCAAGGCAAATCACTGACAAGTGGTAAAACGTTCGTCACCTTCACTTTCACATGCCGGAACTGGAACGGAACAAAAAGCGTCATGCCGATGCCATCCTGATGTATTTTTTTTAAATCTGCGCAAACATGCCAGACAGCCTCTATTGGGTCAATGTTGGCCTTTCAGGTTAAACGTCGAAAAGAGGAATTGAAAAATAATTGCGTATAATTTACTTCAGGTAGAGGGAGTGGAGCACAATGGTAGTGGTGTGAGTCATGACGAGGATGGCGATTGTTAGACTCTGCATTGACCTCAAGCCACTCATCCTTCCAGGGTCTGGAAATTTCGAAATAGCAGACTTCTTTGAGAAAGGTTCGGCTTCTACAATCCAAGTAGGAATGCTCTAGTCCCGCTATCTGAAGACTGCAGGTAGAATCGAGTCGATCAGCACTCAACGACATTCACGACGAAGAGAAAATCATAAAGTAGCAGCCAAACCCATACGCAAAATGTTTGGATGACGGATACGAAGAGACGAATCGAATCCAAGTGCTGGAATCCGCACAGTAGATGTGACAAAGGGTTCCTGTATGATAAAACAAATATTTCACTTCACTGATGTGAAATGGTAAAAATATCCCAAGCCAATAGAGGATCCTTCGTAAGTCAGGAATACTTGAACTTTTCGCCGAAAAATTGACGAATCTGGAAATGAGTGGCAACCGGATCACCGTCGATGGCAATTTGTTCAACGGCCTGTTAAACGACGTTCTCAATTCTCAACGCTTCCGTCTTAGAGATTCGTAAGCATCCAGCGGAGATTTTGAAGTTATTTCTATGGATATTTTATTGATGTCAGAATACACTCCAGCAGTGGATTTTGAAGGACGAAAAAATTCTTCTGATCACTGACGGCAGTCGAAAGCTTGGCAGGTAGATGTTCTCTCGCAAGCCTCTGAAAACCTATGGTTTTTTAAACTTTTGTTCTTATATCGACTGCTGTACTATGCTATATCACACGTGAGTGCTATATTGAGTGAGCCCGAACCTACTATGCGTCAGTAGTGGTACGTCTCACTCTATGTTGAACAGGAATTCCACGAACACGGCCACACCACGAAACGCTCTTTTCGCGCTGGCATCAACACACCACATCTTTCGTTACGCAACAAAAACAAAAAGTGGTCCAACTCATCTTCACACCAACGTCTACTCTGCTCAAAACTTCTCCGCAGAGGCCTGACACCAAGCAGTCGCCGGCAACTGATTCAACTGAGATGGCTAATTTTCACGAAATACTGATAGCGAACAGTGGTTTGACCATAGCATAAAGTTTTGGAAGTTTCCCATGACACTCAACTGAAGTCTGCTGTAGTCAGCAAGGTACATTGGAGGCCACTCTCTAACCAATCGGTCACGCAAGCTGCAAAATCATCGTTCAGTACTACAATGCCTCCCTATGTGAAGTTCATTCTCAAACTTCTCTTTTGTTGGATTACAAATACCCAATCTGGACCTTACGAACTAGTGCCTGTTCAGATCACTGAAACACTATTTTGTGAAGAATTCAAGTCGAAGACCGTCTCTTCCACACTGATGCAATCGAATCACTATCAGATAGTCGGATCGAAATAGTTCCCACCTAAGGAGGAAATTCCATTCTCTTATTAAAGTTGATTTCACTGTAATGAATGGATAGTAACTTTTCAGGTTTCATATTGTAACAAATCTTTGTTACCAACCGGTATTTCTCTTCACTGATATTTTATGGACGTGGTTGCTGTAAATACTCTCGCCAGAAGATGAAAACGGGTTTGAAGTGACAATCATAGGAGGGTTTCCGGAAAATATCTTTCTCTTCGGAAGGGAAATGCTAATCTCTCATGTTAGAATAAAGACCTTAATAAAAGCGAAGTCTGTAGCTTCGTTGCACTTTTTACACCGATGAATTGTGACACTTTAATCGCATTAATTATCGAGTGAATCGAGCCAACATCGCTGATATATTGGCGACGATACGAATTAGTTTCAAGGCGTACTTGAATGACCTTTCGGACCACAGGCGTTGATTTTAATCTATTTTCATTCTGGCTGTGTATATGGCTGTAAATTTTTTTACGTTACATTTTACTTCCTCACCACATATGCTATACCAGGAGTCGTATTAGAAAAACTATTTTGTACACATTACATACATAAAAAGTGCTTCTGCAATGAGCACTCCTCCTATGAAGGCGCATTTGGCTCGCACTTCACAGACAGTGCCACCGTAGCTGAGCAATGAACAACTGAGAGGAAGTTTTACCACGCAAAAAAGTGGAACTATCTCGAATAATGTGAAAGAAACAAGAATATTGAGTATAAGGGAAGATAACCACTCCGTACCCGTCCTACCCTATCGCTGGCGTACTGGGGCTCTTTCGAGGCAAGAGAAATGAGGCCCATCGTGTTTAGTTTTTGAAACACACGTATAGTTCAGTGATATTTAAACATGGGGCTGGATATACTCACGAGAAGCTTTCCGGCCTCTTCCAGACTAGACGGAGAAGCCTATTTGTTGAGGCCGACTTCTAGCCTACTAGCATATCTCCCTGTTACGTGATTGCAGATCTTTGGTCAAATCGACTCGTGGAATGCAATTCGCGTAAACGAGAACACACCGATGCAGGCATGCATGAATACGTTCTCGTAACTACAGAAGGTATGTGTCAAATCAGTACAGCAGAAACAGGAGTCCATCCTCCGGACCCATCTGCTTCTCAGGAAAGCAAAGGTCGCTTTTGGTCTGCGATTAACCCTATGGCCGCCACCTGGGCAACCGCCACGTTTCCTCGCAACTAACCGGAATGAGATCCTTCTATGAGGAAGATCCGATGGCGGCAGGTATAACTGTTCCTAAACGAGAAGTACAAAACGTGAGCGGACTCGTTTATTCTGAGGGTGGATATATGAGAAGATATTCGTTCGTTGACTTGAATTAATACTTACGGCAACGAAAAGTTTTTGCTTGCCTATGCTACTGACATTAAGAAGTAGTTGCCACTCTTCTCTATCGTGCCATGGTTGAAATGCATCATACCTGAGCCATTCGAAGTATTACTGTTACTATTCTTGGCATCGAAGTACTCATGGGAAGCCTGTCGAGCTCGGCTGACAGAGGCGTGGTGAATATGATCCCAATCGTCAACCGTGCACTTCGTCGTTATTTGGCTGCAAGCGTTTGATCGAACCTTACAAAAACGCATTGCGTTCTCGTTCAAATGACAAGTATATCTTCGGTTTACTATTTTTATCCCGATTCTTTTAAAAATTAGACCTCAAAACGACGGATTCCCTAACTGGGGTATCCCAAGTTTCCTGACACCGAAGCTATTTAGTGCATCCCCATATAGCCAAAAGGTGATTAAACTCATACCAAAAACAACCTTAGGCTTGTCGTGAAGTGAAAGCGGATTTAGGAGATGTACTGCAAGCTTTTGCTGTGGTAAACGGACGTACATTATCTGTATGCACATAAACATAGCGTATGCTTGCGTGAGTGTGCTCCCACATTTGCAGATTGCAATCTGCATATCAATTCTTTAAAGGCTTTAATCAAACGAATAGAGACAACGGTATCTCCCCTTCAAAAAAATGTTCCACGGATGCTCGAGGGAACTATGACAAGTATCAGCGAGTGTAATTAGTCCCTTCCAGGACTCGGCAAAGTACTCATGGGTATTTTTTTTCGAGGCCGGAAGAAATGTATGGCCTCAATATGCTGGTCCTAAATGAACCCCCGATACGACAACTTTGAGTATGAGAAATACGAAGAAAACGCCAAAGTACCGTATTCTTCATTGTAGACTTAATAACGCACGTTAGAAATACTAAGAGCGAAACCATAGGAGTAACTGGGACAAGAAGATACCATCTGTTAAATATCGTTCAGGATACTTCAGAGGAACTATTCCTCTAAACATAACAGAAGAGCAAGCGGCGTTTTGATCTCGTCCTCCACAGGGGATTGGCTATTAACATCGATTACTCAGAGCATCTAATGACCCAAGTTAGAGTTTAAAGATTAACGAAATGTGGACCAATGTTATCTTTAACAATCATTCTTTGATCTTTAAGGTCTGCGTATTAAGAGCATGCAATTGAAGTTATCTTTCTAAAAGAAGGTTGCTCAGAGAAGGTTACATTTTCGATAAGCTCGTCATTGACAACATCAACTATACTACTGTCTCGCGAAGAACGTTAGAAGAACGTTTCCGTGGAAACTAGAGGATTGGAATGAAATGAAGGGAATGAGTCACTGCTTTAACCAATCATTAATGACCGAGACCGTCCATTATAACTCACATTCCCGAACCCCTCTTCTCAACATTAAACGTAGGCCTTTCCGAATAACAGACGAAATGCACCACGCCATGTTTAATCAAATGCTTTGCTCATCCCATATCGTTGTTGTTCTAAAGTTCTGCAAGGGGTTAGATCGAAGTCTGTTTCATGTAAGAAAAGAATTCGAAAAATTGAAGAAATGAAATGCTCATTTGATTGCCGGCTTTGGAAAGATGCTGCTGTCGACAACATAGAGGACAAATATAATCATCTTATTTTATGCCTTCACGTTAAAAGGTCTACAAGCTGTCGGCGTTGATTAATTCCTGAGGGATACGCCATGCATTCGACTTCATTGAGTATCGTTTGGAGGTGATTGAATACATATCTGGCCTTTACAATGACTCGTAGTAGTCTACCGATGTATCAAGCCAATGCTGCTATCCTCCCAGAAAAGTTTGGTACCAATTTGCCGACTCTGGAGGGATGGAAGCCTTGGTGGACCATGGGCGCGAGGATCGACTCTACGTGTGTCGCAGCGGTGCCTCCAACCACTGCGCCACACACGCCCCTATAAATTGATTATATTAATATTAACTAATTAAGCACATGTACAACCAATTGGTGTACATACAAGCTTCGACGACAGCCGTGCAACCCATACGTATCGATAGGCTTGGTGGGCCATGAGCGCCGAGATCGATTCCACGTGTGTGTTGCAGGGCACCTCCAATCACTGGCGGTTCAGTGGCTTGACGTTAGTGCTGGAAAATTGCCAAAAGTTTAAAACAAAAGTAGGGACAGAAACACTGCAGTAATTAGACACCAAGTAAGCCACAGGTAACCGCAACCTAGCATCCGATCTTTCAAACCTCCGTAGAGAAGCAATAAGAAAGAGGTCTCGAAGGGTATAGGCAGCATTCTTCACAAAATGACCTATATTGTCTATCAAATCCTAATCAAATCCACATAAACTTTTTTTTACAAACTATTCCATCGTTAACTGATGAACTTTCTGCATAAACTATTGCATCGCCTTCACGCGAATTTTCTGTGCAAGCAGTTCTATCAGATCGTTCTTCACTGAGATAAACTCTCAAGAATCTCCTTTCGAGCACTTGTTCCGGGTCCTTCTAACAAGAGTCCGCTATCCCAGAAGCTATATAAACACAAACCCTCAATTCGATCAAATTGCGCAGTTTCCATTTTCATTCCTTCTTATTTCACGTAATAGCATACGAGTGCTGAGATCTCCATTAATGCAAATAACAAACCTTAACCTCAGTTGTATACTATGCACTATCGGCTACAATCACTGATGTCTCAGTTATTCCTTATTCTATGTTACAATTTTTCTTCATGTTACTTCTCTAGTCAATTACATAGGTTACTCTCACTACCAACAATTTCGTCTTCTTCTCCCAGGCCGCCACTCGCTTCTCATTCTTCTTGGTTGTGTTGTACTTTGTGTGAAACTTCTCTGTCGTATTACATCACCAGCCTATTATAAAAGCTACTCACGCTCTTACCTTCGGTGTAACTTCTTGTTCATTGGTTCATCTTTGCTCGTGGATTCCATTGTCGTCTTGGCGTTCATATTGTTTACATTTCTTGACATCGTCATATTCTCATTGTTGTATTATTCCTGCCATAAACACTTTATTCAGCCAAGTTTGAGGTCGTGCTCTGCGACACCAACAATAAGTCCTCTGTGGCAAATTGATGCGAATTTGAACGTTCTATCTTCAACTAATGATTATTCGATACTGACAACTGACACGAACCTCCGCATTCCATAGAGCTTCTCACTACGAAGACAGAAGGGCAGCAGTAATAGCTGAGGTGCAGAATTCAACAAAAGGCTATCAGTAATGCTCGAGGAGAGTTTGCCAGTTATCAAACCATAGTAGTCGTTCTCCCATTTCCAGATGAAACAGTCTATCCATGACATCTAAGTGCTATAGTCTCTGTGAGAAATATGTCCACCTGCCTCCATACTAGATCAGAAAGAATGATCATGTTGTCCCGGAATCTATCTCTTCGGGTGTCCGACATGCTATCTCGTATCTCATTGATGAAAGACCTTACAATATCCGCTTCCGGAGGCGTTGCTACACAGATTACGTCACTTGCACAATGAAGACAATTATCTGCCGAACTACCTGCTCTCTGTCTTCAACAAGCTCAATGTGCGAGTTACCCTCAGAAGGCGTGAGAAAACACTAGACAGAGGAGCCATGTCAGCTAAAACGATTCCCAGAAGGAATGAGCACAATGAACTGCACTCACACGATGAACAAGCAGTGCACCAAGCCACCTTTTTTACTTTCACTGACTTAGAAAAGGCCTTCGACTGAGGTGAAACGGAATCAGCCATTGAAGCCTAGGATTTCAAGGGTTAGAGAGGAATTCTACTCATAGTAGTGAGAGTGTTGCCACACACTAACGAAATTATTGACAAATCGATGTAAGCTTTCCAAAAAAATTTGCAGGCTACATTCGAAAATTTGTTGCGAAAACTGCAACGCTAAAGCATAGGCATGAAAGTCGATGACCAGCTGCTACACTGCCTTGTTTTTGTTGATGATATTGTTCTTATGTCATCATGTCATAGCAAGATGGTACGCGTGCTGGTTGACAGCGTTACTGGGGAAGTTGATTTTCAACTTAATGTCAAGGAGGTGATGTACATGAATAAGCCAGTCATTTCATATATCCCATTCACACTCAAGTGAAAGGATATGTTCTATGTACGTGTATCTGGAGATGTCAACACGATGGTTGTCGGTTCTAGCTGCAGAGCTAATCAGAAGAAAATAAAACAGCTTTAAGAAGCTCTAGAGCATCTGAAATGTGGTACAGGAAACAATGAACGCCCAGTTTCGAGTTAACACTTTTTGTTCAACCCTTTTCCTAACTCATGCCATGCTAGAACCTGAACCCTATATGGGCAGAATGCATGGTCACTCAGTGTTATCGAGAGGGCTACTGAAGGAACAGATGCTATGAGTAACCCATACCACACAGATGAAAATAGTAATTCGATGATTCGACCGGCGTCGATGACCAAGGATGGGAGACGCTAGCGCAAACATCTAAAAATCAAAGGTGTCGCATAGATGGTACGTTTTAACGACAACCTGTCGACACACGTCGTAAGCGATTGGGTCCCACGGGATGACAGCAACACAGGAAGATGACCCTTACACCGAGAGTCATACTCTTTCATGATGATCCCGTAATAGAATATGATGTTTTGTGGATCTAGTAGGTAGAGCTGGTAGATTCCACTGCGCCACTCTTTCTCACAACAGGGACAACTTTTTTCCTATGTGACTCGCTATCAAACCTATTGTATGGAACTCAGTACTTCTCACATTCGATTCGTTTTCTCGGCATTTATCGTCCTTAAAGGTCTTCAAACCTTTCGCATATTGTTTGGGGTGCTGCTTGAGGATTTCGCCTTCTTTATAAATGTCATTGAATGCAGCTCAAGTCGATTCTCGTTGCAACCCTGGAGATAGCCGAGCTCAGGCGTCCGCACGTGGATTGGAGGAGAGTGTTCGGAGGTCGTCGAAATGCCTCCTTGTTTCCTGCATCACTAACCACTGCACTATCCCTACTTTCATTAATTTGACTACCAGCATGACAAACAATAACATCGGCGACATATTCTGAGGAACGATCCTGCCTTCCTGAATGGAATCTTTTAGTCACTTCACTATTTGAAATAAGTCTCAAAGGATGTTAGATTTTATGCCTTAGGTGGAATTGCAAAGATGAATATTCTCAAAATACGAGAAGCAAAGTATTACTGTCAAAACTGTCTATGAAAGAAACTATATACATTCCGAGATCACAGACATACTCTGATGTCAAACATCTCGTCAGTTCGAACATCAACACGTGTGCTCATAGAACCCTTTTGGCTTCAATCTCTTCGATCGGGATCGCAAATGTTTTAACGAATACTGAATGACTCACAATTATCATGCATATTGTCACTGAGAAAAGCGTGGAGGCCACTCTTTGTAGCGTGAAGAGTGTTCTCTATTTTCACATATATTTACCTTTGTCTTCAGTACTTCTGACACACATTCACTTGTTTACGCTTACACATTCTGACCTTGTACAGCTTAAACCATCGGTCAGCGTAAACTTTCTACTCATATCAGATTAACTTCCTCTGTAATCTAAACCACCTTTATCTGATGAACCTTTGGTGCGAGCAAAGCTTTTTGTACACGGTTTCTTTAGATTACTTTCTTTCATGTCGCAATATGAACCGCACGCCGGACGTGCACTGTCAGCGCGGAATGGAAACCCTGAAGCTACGCCGTAACTCCGCCTACTATGGAAATATGGGCAACTATAGTTCCCAGGATCGACTTTCTCTTAACCTCGGCATTGGAATATGAATGTGTCGTTTTCTTGTTCAGCAATCGCGAGGTTTTTAAACAGCATACATTTACTTCCATAGAAAAACACAACACAATACAACGCTAGCTGACGTTTCGGCAGTATCGCCTTCTTCAGAGCCTGGAAGGGTATACTGATATACAATCTACTAGGCCAAACGCTTCAATAACACTTACAAAAAGACGAAAGACTCTTTGGTAATTACACGTTCAACTTCTCGAAAAAACCCACCGCTTTTTCGTGACTTCCAATGAGGAAGTTTAGAACAGCTGATTATAGTCGCATGTGGTTGACGACTGCACCATCCCACATCAAAAATCGATGCGAACATACGGGGTCAGGTCGCGTATGACCTCCGGGCATTCATCCCTGCTATTCATTGTAGGGTTTTTGGCATTGATCCAAAAAGCCTCAAGGAGTTTTCGCGTTGGTGTTTTGGACTCCTGTGCGAGGATATTGACTTTTACTTCAAAATCAAAAAAAATCAAAAGCATAGCGGAGACGATATTATGTTGTTCGCATCGATTTTTGATGCGGGATGGTGCAGTCATCACCCACATGCGACTATAATCAGCTGTTCTAAACTTCCTCATTGGAAGTCACGAAAAAGCGGTGGGTTTTTTCGAGATGTTGTTGATCACGTAATTACCAGAGAGTTTTTCGTCTTTCTGTAAGTGTTATTGAAGCGTTTTTTCTGGGAGGTTCAAGCTTAGCACTTCCACGCAACTATAACGCCGTATTCCTATTAGGCAACTCAACACTTCGATGCAAACTCTGCAATCCACCATGGCAACACAATCAAGGATCGCAATCCATACTCATATGCTGACTGTCCGTCTAGTTATTCGTTATTCTGTTCACTACCTAATGATTTCGTAACACAACACCCTTGAACTTCACCACACGAGGTAACGTCAGGCAGGTGTGCTGCGTGCAGTAGTACCTGGAAAGTGCTCGCTTCTGTCGTATTCGCTGTGTTTTCGCACTATCCTGTTGTATAAAAAAGTGACAGACGCGGATACTAAATGAAAGGGCGCGTGTGGCGTAGTGGTCGGAGTCGCCGTGCAACATGCACGTGAAATTGGCCTCTCCGCGCTCTTGGTCTATCAAGGCTTCCATCCCTCCAGAGTCGGCAAATTGGTAACAGACCTGTTTGGGATGATAGCAGTACTGGCTCGATACATCGGTAGGCCACCGCGAGTCATTGTAAAGACCAGATATGCATTCAGTCATCTCCAAGCGATGCTTAATGAAGTCGAGTGCATGGCGCATCCCCCAGGGATTGATCAATGCCGAGAGCTTTATCCTTTATCCTTTTATAAAGGAATGAAATCACTTTTACGGGTTGGTACTTATTATCCTATTGTGTCTTCAAAGCGTAGAGGTGTCTCTTTCGAAAAGTCGACCGTGATGATACGATTTATTGGTTAAAAGTCGAAGTGGGCATCATTTCCACAATCTTACGAGATTGCCACTTCGGTCCTCCAAGCATGCAAGAGCGCCTTGAATTGCGACATCTCCTCCATGTTAACTGCTTGCCCGGTACTCGTATACAAACACCATTTCTCATATCTCATGATAATGAGCTAGAAGGGAGACAGCTTCTTTGATAAGGTTCCTTTTTGATCAAACCATATAATCAGAACTAGTCAAAGTGGGGCGGCCAGCAAGATCACAATAAGCGACCCAAACTGAAATTTCTGTGTTAAAAATTCACAAAGCACTTTGGGTTTGTCGAATTACCAGCAGACCTCTCCACCGACTGCTTGAATATTGAGTTGACTCCTCGTCCTCAAGCGCCGCGCATGTATTGCAGTTGTTAGGGGTTATGGGGACTGTCCTCTACCTCGTTGAGAACATTCTCTATCCTTCAATGCTACTATGTTCACCTAATGTATTACGAAGACGACTTGTGTTGCAAGTTCTCCTCAATCGCTATGGAACGATATCGTAATGTGCGTGCACTCCTGCATACTTGCCCCAATGAGAGGAAGGTTCCACACTGTGTCATGTAAATACCAACGGCTGTGCCTGGTAGCAGTCCCGAAAGTGCTGCAACATCGCTCATCCTCATACCGTATCTAAGGACTGGTATCGATTAAGGGATCCATTTCTTCTACCATTCTGTCACGCTTCCATTTCGCCCAGAAGTTTTCTTAGTTGGACTACGTTGGTACGCATATGCACATCGTCTCCCATACTATTTCATCAGTTAATTGTAGAAGTCTCTTGTGGTCTCCACATAACTGTTTGCGCTCTACTATCGTTACTTCTTAACTAGATGTTGACGTCGTTACATTGTTACTGTTCTATTTCATCTGCTAATTTTTACTTTTACATGACCCAATATCGCATATATCACATTGCACTATCCCAATCCCAACATTTCCTGAATTCGATTCGTTCTCTTTATATTCACGAAGGCCTTCGAACCTTTTTTTGTGTGGCTTCGGCTACCCCTTGAGGATCTCGTCTTCTTTTTGATTGTGGTAGAATACTGGCCGAATCGATTCTGTCTAGAAACATGAGGTGGCCGTGTCAGGGTGTTCCTACGTCGATTGACGGAAGCCAGCCCATCCCCGGCAAGTCTGGTACTAGTTTCCGGGCCCATAAATTATCAGAGACCTGGTGGACCCGATGCAGCGTCGAACTAACTCTTCGCCAGGATGGAGCCGTCTTCGTAATGGGTAGAATCACTAACCACTGCGATAGTCGTCCGCATTGTCGCGTTAATTACGTGTCACCTGTTCTACTGTTGGACGTCGAGTGATTAGAATAAAGACCACTGATTCTTCCATTTTTCTCCGCCACGTACAAGAGTAGCCCAGTGTGTTCTACTCGGTCTAGGGACTTTTTGAGGGTAATATTTGTAAAACTCTGGACCGCAGGTGTCTATGGTGGGGAACGAACGCGCTATTGTCCTTTCCGGGGAGTAACACGTTCACCACCACACCATGCTGGTCCTTTGTTTCGCCTGTCTCTCGGCTTTTTCTATCGATCTTTGCCACAGCAATCACCCGTCAGCGGAATTGATCTGGGGCGCCCAAATCGGCATAGAACCCAGTTAAGCTGCGGTTGTAGTTGAAATCACAATGTTATACCTTTTTATTTTCTGCCTACTATAATTTCGCGGCAGGGTACTATGCGAAATACAACCACAACGTTGCTGAGATATTTGCAAAACTCTGGACCGCAGGTGTCTATGGT